>VDFB02257144.1:0-33183 GCA_007258455.2 Sequoia sempervirens | reverse complement strand
TGTGCCTGAATATTAAACACATAGTAAACAAATGATTCTCCTTAAATTTTAAATAGAAAAAATACCCTAAATATTTGGTCATGGAATTTCCTAACCCAAACAAGAGAAAATGTAATTCATTAATTTTCACACACACCTAGAAAAGATTGACAGGTAAGTTGATTTTAATTTTGTGATCAGTTGTTGAATTGATCACCACAATTAAAGTATAATTACTTTGCTAAAAAAGTGCCATATTCTTGGAATGGATTCAAAACAAATACCTACATGATTAGATAACCATTTTATATATGAAAATACATGAAGCCTCAAAAATATTGCATTACAATATTCCCACTTATCATCTCCACTATTTACTTCTTACTAGCATCCTCATACATGACTTATTTTAAACCCATTGTTATATTCAAGCATTTGCATTCACTCATTAAATTAATGAGCAAGAATAGAGCAGTACATCTATTGGAAACCAACAGAGACAAATAAGATAACCATTTTATATTATTCATAGTTTGTATAATATGTACATAGGAGAGTAACATGTAGAAACTTTATACTATTCTTCTATACGTATTATCATTATCATTATCAAAGAACCATATACAAATTTACTGAATTTATCCCTAAAACATATTACTAGAAAGTTTAGTATCCATTTTGTCTCTATCTATAACCTCTTCAAAGAAAAATACCCACTGACCTCTCTTTGTAATAAACCATGAAATCCTTTTTATAAGACAAGGGAGCAACAAGCATTTGTCTAAATTATACCTACATTTCACTTTCATTTCAAAATGAATTTCACCAGGATGTGAAAAATATTCCCCAATTAGTTACAAGCAATCATTCATAGGAAAGGGGAAGTAAGAATCAAAACTACAAAAAATCGTTAGTCAAAGAAGACCCACCAATCTTCCAAAGGCATCGTTGTCACAACATCAAAAACATGCAATTTTACATTGAACCAGGAAATTTCACCATCAACACTAAAGAAAAAAATTAATAGAGACCCACATCACAACATACCAGCCAAAGAAAGGAAATTAGCACAAAGGACCAAAAACTAAGCACCAGCTCAAAAAGGGAATGGGTTGCTACTTTGCCTTGTCAATATCAAAGTAAGTACACCTATTTAGTGTTTGTATTGAAAGTGGAGTAGCCATCATCACCTCATCCTTAGAATCAATCAAGTCAGACATGGTTGTGAGATACTGGTGGTAGCCTAAATCAATTTTAGCTCCACTGTCAGAAGAATCATCTGAGACTTCAATGGGAGAATGATGACGTCCCATATAAGTCAGATGATACTTATTCTTTCTTGCAACTTTCCTCTTAGGCCTATCAATTTTCTTCTCCTTACCCTTCACCAATTCCTCTGAGATAATTTAGCTTCTCAAATGATAAGCATGCTTGAGAACACACTATGTAGACTTCTTGACAACTCTTATTTTCTTCTTTGGAGTCACATGGACTTTAGGAATATCTTGTTCACTTTGGGGAGAATCACCCTAAGACTCAAAATCCTTGAGTCTCCTAGACTTTTAGACTAGATTGATAGACACACTTACCTTACCCATTTCTTGACTAAGAAACTTATCAAATTTCCTTAGGAAAAAGACACCACCCAATTAGAAATAACTAGCTCAAATTTCTACAATTACCAAGAACACTTCACACACTTACTCCCAAACTCTCAATTCCCACAAACAACACATCATGAGAATAAAAAGGAAGCAATCTTCATTAAATAGAGAAACTAGAGACTTTTTTGCATTAATTTCCCAAGAAAGCTTGTGTGAGAGCATTGGAAATCAATTATTTTGATTTTGAACATTATTCATCGATCATACTTTGAAATAAATCAACTAATAATCAATTATGATGACTAATTATGAGAAGGCTAAACACATGCACTTGATACTTCTTCATAATCAGAAAACTCAAGTGATATAAACATTCACTTAGTTTGCACATTAATCACACACTTAGCATTTAACCAAACCTATCATATCACATTTTCCCGCTCACCTGAGGGAATTAATTTAATTGCAATTCATCACAGTAAGACAACGGGGAGTAATCATGATTTATCTTCAAAATATCAGCTCATACACCGCCTTTCTTCAATTTCACCTACCCACATGTACCAACACCTAACAAATTTGATGGCCATAAAAATATTTCCTGAATTTCATATGCATGCCCAAGAATTAGTTCTATTTTAGCATCATTTTTATCTTAGAATAGTCTTAGCCAATATTTTAGTAGCATGTTATCTCTATTATAATCTATATAAGCCTTTGAAATACTCCACATGGAATTCACCCACTTTCCCACTGAAAAATATGAGACACAAGTGGGCCTTCATGGGATGCCGAGGAGTGCTCAGGATTAACCTACATCATCCACCATCCACCATCGACCTTTATTCTCAAGACACACACGCCATCCCCACAACCTAGTGATTCCTTCCACAAAGTGATAGATGTTGTCTTTCCTGCTAGCCTATGTGATTATTTTAATGAATAAATAAAATAAAAGGGCCCGCAGGGAATGGTCGTAATGAATACACATCTTGCAGTTTCTAGTGTTGATTTTTCTTAAAGCCACACATGTTGAAATTTTGGAAACATTGATCCCACTATTAGACATAACACATGACCATCACTTGCTAGCTCGTGTTATTAAATTAATATGAAATAAAACAACACGGGCATGCAAAGAGTGGCCAAGATGCAGCCACGTTACTAAATGACAGTCCTTGATCTTCTTCTAATGGTACCATCTAACTTCACCAAGGGGACCAAGCCAGCCATTGCACAAGACACATGGCTTCCACCCGATATCTTGTGTGAATAAAATAATAAGGAAAAAAAATTCTTGGGCATATGCAGAAAGGTGGTGATTAGCCCTCGATGATCAAATGGCCAACATAAAACCTAATTCTACACATGTTAGAATTTATTTAAAAGAAGGGGACCACTACTAGTCCCATGGGGAACTTGACCCTTGGGAACAAAAACTTTAAGAATTTGAGTGCTTTTTATAAAAATCAATCCCAACCATAGGAAAAATTAAGTGGTGAAAAGGTACTTAGTGATTGAAAAACCTAAACCTAAACGGCCAGTGAAAACAACGATTTTAATGGAAGAAGAGGAAACTTGAATGACTGAAGACTAGGAGCAACAAATCAATGTAAAAATAAAATTTCCAAGGTTTTTTAGACTCGTAGGTCAATTTTGAAAGGTTTTGGAAACACAAAACCTAAAATAGTGATCAAGAACACAACCTTAAGCCAAAAATGAGGGTCCAAGCCAAGTATTTGAAAAATTTAAAATGGAACCAAGAGAATTATTAGAGAGGTTACATCACTATGCAACACAATTAGCTACCCTAAACCTCTCTCTTTTCTTCAACTCTCTCTATTCTACACCTTGAATGCTAACCTTGATAAAGGTCTCTAATTTTTGTTTGGGTTCTACTCATTCACTGCTTGTAAATTTTGTGTTTTCCCCTTAGTTCTCACACACATCTCTTTGCACCTTTTCCCTTTTTCTATTAGTTCATTTTGTGTCCACCAAAAGAGCTCACACTTACATACTTTGCACCTTTTTTCTTTTAGTGCATTCTCTATTCACTTAAAGAGCTCACACTTCCTTAAGCATACCTCAACATTTAGCCAAAAACTAATTTTCAATATTTTCATGAATTAGTCAACAAGGCCTTGATTCCTTGAGTAACACACCATTGATTCATTGAATTTTTTAAACATAGCAACCTGCAAAACCCTAAACCTAATATGCACTTAGTGCGTTTCTTGTATATCCAATCTAGTTCTAATTTCAATCACCTTTGCAGTATGTGTCACCACTCAACATATCTTGTCACCAATTAAATTGTTCGTTTTATTCAATACACCAATTAAATTCATTTATAGTGTGATTTTATAGTCAAAACCCTCATTCACATTGTTTTAGTCATTGTAGATCTTCAAATTTGAACCTAGGCCACTAATCAGGCTCTTCATGCCACCTTTCTGGATGATCTCTACTCATTGTTCACTTTTAAAACCAATCCATACAATTAGACTTCTTTTAACTGGCACCATTTGATCTCCATCACGTATTGAAACTATTCTTGGGGAATCATTCATCATTCCCATGATGTGTAGAGCTAATGTGATCATCGTCTGATCAACCTTCTTTAAAATTGAGTTTTTGATCTATATCACATAGCATATAGCTATCACACTAATGCTTCAGGCTCTAAAAAAAAGTTGTGATGTAAAGGAGCCATGTGATGCAATAGAACATCACCACCTATCTCATAGGGCACACATGTCACTAACCTGCATTCCTATAAGGCTAAATAGGGACCTATCGAATCTTTAGCAGGATAGCAAGATGTTGCCATTGTCCTAGCTAATATCATACTCCAGCATCTTTTGCATATCACATATCAAATAACTTCTACTTCACAACTACATTGTGAAGCAATGATGCAATATCATGCCACATGTCCATGTTGATGTCACACTCCACTAGCAAATTCTAACAGTTGTGTTGATCCCACAAGAGACTTTTCATCAACCCGCAATCCTACAGGGCCAAATGAGGACCCACCACACATGTTGTGGGCTGGTGGGAAGTCCTTTGATCTACCAAGTTTGATCACATCCATTGACAAAACTTTATCACATATTTCACAAAGGCTTGGTTATATTAGACTTCAATCTCTGATACAAAGGACCATTATGATATTCGTACAATCTTATAAGCATCAACATACACCATTGATCTTCTTCACGGGCATATCACACGTCATATCTTAGACATGGTTGCAATGAACACAAAATGCAATGTGAAGGGTCAATGCGATGCACAAAAGCTACCAATCGGTGGTGCTAGGCAAAGGGGTTGGTCATATCAATGACACCATTAGCTTAATTGATGACTTAATAAACCTAAAACCACCTACAAATAGTCAATGAATGAATAGAAACCATGTTCATTTCCATGACTCCAACACTTAGGGTTTATCTATAAAAACCCTAGTTATGTCTAAGAGCAAACATAAAACAATTTTGAGAACCATTTTTTTTTTAAGATCTACAAATTACATCGATGGAAATCTCTCAAAAAACCCATACTGAATCAAGCCTTAGTTTTCTCCTCTGACCCTTGGAAGTAACCTCTTTAAAATTGTGACAACATTTCATGACAACTTTGCATCTTTTTGAGCAACATT
The DNA here is from genome assembly GCA_007258455.2 of Sequoia sempervirens. Lineage (NCBI taxonomy): Eukaryota > Viridiplantae > Streptophyta > Pinopsida > Cupressales > Cupressaceae > Sequoia > Sequoia sempervirens. The sequence continues at coordinate 27,936 of VDFB02257144.1, read as the reverse complement.
GCAACAAATTCAAAACATTCTCTTCTCTCCATTATATTGCACCAACTCTTCCAAAAATTGATCCTTTGGGCTCAATGACATCTAGACAATCACCGATCTTTCGTTTGACATCAATGAAAACATTATTCCAACAATCTCCCCCTTTTTCATTGATGGAAAATGCTCAAGAATTCTATGCGCTAATTCTAAATGCTCCAATTCATGCTCTCTACCAACTGAACCAATAATCAAATGAACTAATTTGTACCAATTATGATAAAACTAATCAATTGGGCACATACAAAATAGCTACTCCAGGGACATATCTTTCATCAGAGCATATGCTTGATTTTCTCCCCCTTTCTCAATTTTATGAGCATTTGCACAAATTCTCCCCCTTTGACTAATATTAACCAATATGAATTTAAGTAACTATTCTCCCCCATTGACCGACCAACCAAAGAGAAAGAGGGGTTAATAAATCAGTATCCATCGAGTCATTAGAAATTTGTAAAACTAAGTTTACTTGACTTGATCTCTCTTTTTATTTCTAGGAATGAATGAAATACCTATAAAGCTCACCTTGGACCCACACCCTATCACTAAAATTTAGTGATATGATGTGGGATAAATTACTCCCAATTCTTGCCTTAGATATTCAAATTGTTCCTTGGGAAGAGGCTTAGTAAATATTTCAACAACTTGTTATTTGGTGGGCTCATCTTCCATACTAACTTACTTATCTGCAACCTTTTCTCTTATGAAGTGATACTTGATTGATATGTATTTTATTCTAGAATGCATCATTAGATTCTTTGAGATATTTATTGCACTTGAATTATCACAAAGAATAGAGATAGGTTCTTTGTACTCAACCTTGATGTCTTTGAGTGTCTCCTTCATCCACAAAACCTAAGTACAACATGTTGTTGCTACATACTCTGCTTCTACAATAGATAGGGTGATTGGTTCTTAATTTTTGCTCATCTAGGAAACAATTTTGTCTCCCAAGAAAAAAAAACCACTACTAGTGCTTCTTCTATCATCTACACTTCCTACCCAATAAATATTTGTATATGTAGTTAGAGTGAAATATTTTCTCTTGCGAGACCATAGTCCATATTCAACAGTGCTTTTGATATATCTAAAAATTATTTTCATTGCATTGACATGAGACTCTTTTGGAGAAGCTTGAAACCTTGCTGCCATACATACATTTTGCATAATATTTGGCCTTGATACATAGTTCAGTACAACAAGCTTTCAATCATTGACCTATAAGTATACATTGTCTGATTTGCATTTGAGAACTCATATGATTTGATTTTCATTTGGTAACTCATATGATTTGCTCAGTTTACATCTAGATATCATGGGGGTACTAATCAGACTATTATCTTCCATTCCAAACTTTTTTTAAGCATTTCCTTGGCATATTTGGTTTGAGATATAAATTTCCCATCATCAGTTTGTGCAATATGTAAGCTAAGGAAAAATGACAAATCTCCTAGCATTGACATCTCAAATTCATCTTGCATTTGAACTACAAATTCCATATACATATTGTCATTGCTACCACCAAATATTATTTCATCCACATATACAACAACAATAATCATATGCTCACCTTCATATTTAAAATATAAATTACTATCTGCACATCCTTTCTTGAATCCTTATTTTTGTAGGTACTGGTCTAATCTTGAGTGCCATGCTCTTGGTGCTTGATTTAGACCATACATATCTTTCTTTAGTCTGCAAACATAATAATCTTCTTTTGACAACTAAAAACCTTTTTTTTGTTCTATGTGGACTTCTTCTTCAAGGTTTCCTTTGAGGAAAGTAGATTTTACATCCATTTGATAGACTTCCAAACCTTTATAGAGTGAAAAATGCAAGAAACATCCTTATGGCTTCTAGTCTTGCAATAGGTACAAATGTTTCTTTAAACTCCATCCCTTCAACTTGTGCATATCGCTTGCATACCAATCTTTCCTTTTTCCTTACAACAACTCCATCTTCATTGAGCTTGTTTCTAAACACCCATTTAGCACTTATCACATTTTTTTTGGGCCTGTCTAGAAGCTAATTCCCATGTTTTGTTTTTCTCAATCTAATTCAGTTCCTCTTCCATTTCCTTTATCCAACTCTCATCTTTGTTGGTCTCCACATAACTCTTAGGTTCAATCCATGATAAGAGAGAAAAAATTACTTGTTCCTTGTTCTTTGCAAGTCTTGTCCTTCTCTAAAAACCTTTATTTTTGTTTCCAATTGTCTGATCTATGAGATGATCCTTCTAAACATACTTTGTAGGTTATTTTTCATTCTCTTCTTTTGGCTCTTCATTAGAAATTTCCTCTTCACATTTGAATTCAACTTCATAGTTATCTTTGTCAAACTTAACATGTTTCATATCCTCATCAATCTTGACATTGATGCTTTCTACAAACTTATGCAAAATTTTGTTATACAATTTGTAATCTTTTCTTTGGGTGAAATATCCAATAAATATTCCTTAATCACATCTAGATCCAAAGCTTCCAAAATTTTCTTCTTCTCAGGTGATCCCACAAAGCTGGTTTTTGCTAAAATCACATATTTTTATAAAATATAATGATTTAGGCCTTACAAATTTCCATTTAAATCATTCCAATTAAAGAGGGTTTGATCAAACAACCTTATATTAAACCCCCTTGGATAGAACCACGCTAGTTTTAAACCATAGCTATAACAAAGTCTCCTTTACACCTATCAAAATGTTGATAAAACCCACTTTTGATTTACCTTTTGGGGGATCAAATGAATTCATTTAAAATTGATTTCTTGTAAGTATGTAGTCCTTATTATAAGCTTCCCAAAAAGTATACTTTTAAATAAATTTAATTTTATTATTATATTTATTTTTTATTTCTTGTGAATGTAGGTTTTTCACTAAAAATCAAGCTCTTTGTTCTACACATGTGGAAAAATAGAAGATTATCAAAATCAAAAATTGAAAAATATAAGTGCACTAGATATTGAATTTCATGTTCAAACAAAAAAAAAAGTTGATACATACAAAAAAAGTTGTGTTATACAGTCTGCCTATGTCTAAATTGTAATTGGTTTGACTTTGAAACTTGATTAAGGAAAAAATATTCAATAATACACCATGAAATAAATTGGAAGCACTAGATACTGTAGTTACAAATATAAATTCCAAAAAATTAGAATTTTATCCTTCATGGAAAAAAAATTGTTTTATACGGTGAGTGTCACTCCTTCAAAATGGTGTTTATTCAAAAGAACTGGTTTTCAAAGGAGATGGAAAATAAAGTGCAATATGATTCCAAAAATTTTGAGAAAAATATATTTAGAATCCATAGAAAAAATTTCACAAATAACTAGTTTGTATCATCTTCAAATTCCTCACGGTTTAGCCATTATAGGTGCTTGAAAGTGGAGATTTAGCTAGAAAAAATCAGTTCAGTGTCCAGTTTGGCCAAAAATTGTAAACCAGTATTGTGCAATCACTTTGTTGGATGTTGTAGATGTGTTGTTGATAGTTGGTTGTCATTTATGTCAACACTATTAGCATTTGGTGTATTGAATACTACATATGTCGAGGATATTGAGAAAATTGCTAAAAGAAGTGTAATAGGTTCCCAGTGGAACTGTGCAAGTCATGAAGGTGTCTTCTTTTGTATGTTGAAGATCAATTATTTTGGATTAAAGGGTTTTCTTTTGAGTGTATCTAGTTCATCCACTGGATGTTTTAGAGGTCTGCATGAAGATTTGATCATGTTGTGAATAATTGTGTTCTGATAGTATTTTTGTGGGGTCTGTGAGTGTTCTTGATTGAATTTTATGTGTCTCTATTGTTGCGAATGTTTCTCTATTAGTTTATATTTTTTTTGGATGCTTCTAGATCGTGCCCTATATTTTTGGTATGCCCAAATTGATCGGTGTGCTTGTGGTCAAATATTTTCTCTATATGTTCAGTCTCTCATGTTCTTGGCCGACATGATGGTTGGAGTGTGTTGTGGATCTTTGAGGTGAAATTAATTGAAGTATTTTTGTGTTGGAGTTGTTAATTTTTGTCTCCACTATGTTATGGCTGACCTTGGTGGATTCACATTGCAAATTTATTTGTAAATTTGCATCAACATTGAAAATATGTTTTAAATTTTGTGGTTGACTAAGTTGATGAAATCTCATGTTGCAGATACATAAGAGTGATTGTTTCATTGATGCAATGTGTGGAAATGAAGCTCAAAGTGCTCAGTGTGATCCTATGTGTGTATGTGAAAATATCATTTGATTGCATAGCAGAGTGTGAAGAAGGTTGAGTGAAGTGTAAAGAAGTTTGAGTGAAGAGAAAGAATGTTTTTTGTGTTTAACTAGAATTGTAATTAGGCTTGTGTAGAATTTATTTTCTTAGTTCACAATTTGGATGGTTTTAATCCAAATCTTTGGATAGTGAGGACTTCCTCTTTTCCAATTGAGCAGTGAGCTCTAGGTAGTGTGCCTGAATGCATGTGCATTTCCATTATTCATATACTTTTAATAGGGTATAATATTGTGGACTAACCTCCACTGTGGTTTTTCCCCTAATAGGGTTTCCACGTAAAAATCTTGGTGTTCTCTATTTTTCTGATGTGTTGATTGTTCACGGTTTATTATTCATTCATTAGATCTAAGATTAAGTTAAGATTGAAAATTTCTAAATATTATGTGACAACTGATTCACCCCCCCTCTCAGTTGTATGTCCTTGTTTTTCCAACACACTCTCTCTTTTGATGTAGCATTTTCTACCAAACACGTTGAAGTACTTGACAAATGTAGGTCTATTGTACCATGATTCATAGGGATTCTTATCACTATTTTCTGTAACTTGAATTCTATTCAAAAGATAAATTGTAGTATGAATTGCCTACCTCCAATGCCCATCTGGTAACTTGGCCTTATTTAGCATTGTTTTGGCCATTTCCTTAACTATTCTGTTATTTCTTTCAACTACACCATTTTTCTATGGAGTTATTGGTGTAGAATATTGTCTTTTGATTACATACTTCTCACAATACTCAATGAACTCACTTGATGTGAATTCCCCACCTCTATATGATCTTAAGAATTTGATTCTTCTACCAATCTCCTTCTCAACCATCCTTCTAAATATCTTGAATCTTTCAAATGCATGTGTCTTATCCTTGAGAAAGGTTACCCATGTCATTATTGAATAGTCATCAACCAATAACATGAAGTACCTTTCACCCTTTAGTCCCCTTGTCCTTGTAGGACCAGACAAATATGTATGAACTAGTTGCAAGGGTTATGTAGTTGAGTATTCTTTTGTCTAGAACCTAACCCTTGTTTGCTTGTGTTTTTTATATTATTTACAAATAGTGTTTGTAGGATTATTTATTTTAGTAATGTGCCTTACCAACCCTCTCAAGCTCACTTTTACCAAGTTATTAAAATTTACATGCCACATTCTTTTGTGCCATAAGTAGCTCTCATCAACTTGTCCTATCAAAAAAATTTAACCTTTTACCTCACTAAGATTATAAAGGTTGCTATTAGTTTTTATACCTTGTGCAATCGTCTTTCCATTTTTCCATATTTTCCATCCTTCTAAGTGGAATGTGACTTTAGGGTATGTGGAGGATCATCATGGAAAAAATAGACCCTTAAGTGATGAAAAATTCAGAAAAAACAGAGTTAGGCAACTTGAAGTAAAAATTTAAATAAGTTATCTATATTATTTCAAAAATATGTAAGAATAGAATATGTAGAAAATTGAATGTAGTTTCTAAACTACTAGGTTTATTTAAAAAAAAAAATCTATTTGGTGAAAATTTGAAATTTTAGTGCATAAATTTTAGGGAAAAAATAAGTAGGTGTCTATCTAACCACCCTAATCATAATAAAATGATAAAAAAATTTATAAGATTTTAGATATAAGTAGATGACTCATGTACCAATGTGATGCATATTTTTTTGTATTTTTTTTCCAAGTAAATAATTAATAATGAATTTTTTATTACAACTTTTAAAAAATATAAAAAATTGTATGTCTGACCACCTTAACTTTGTAAAAATTTCATGAAATTCATTTTTTTTAATCCTATAGTATGTAAAGAATAGAATCTGATGCATGTTTCGGATTCAAAAAATTTGATACCATTTGAAAGCTCTAGATGTTTTTCAATCAGCCTATCAATTAGGACTTTAGTTTTAATTCAAATAGAAAATGAATAATAATTATTTATTAAATTCAAAGTAAAGCATAATTTATATTGGTGGAAAGTTGAGAATCTTCTTTAAAAACCCTTTTTGTTTCATCAATTTTGGGTTAAAAAAATGTCATCAACCAACATACCTATCATATCGCCACTTTTTGGCCCATCATGATCCTACACATACCCTTTATAACCATTGTCACACATCTAACTCACACTCAGTAGGTTGTTCTTTAAACCTTCAACATAAAGAACATCTTTTGTAGGTAATTTACCATATATGCTCAATGTTCCTTTTACACAAATTTTCATTGCAATGTTATCACCCAAATTGACTAATCCTTCCTTACATATCTTAAGTTGGATGAATTTTATCTTGTCACGTGTTATGTGCTTAGAGAAGCCACTATCTATCACCCACATATTTTTCTTCTTTTCATGAAGGTTAGTTTGTGCAATCATCGATTGATTGGGTATCTATTATTTTTGTTTCCACACGTTCTTAGGCTTCTTTTCTACCTTCTCTTCTTTTCTCTTAGGAACCTTAGAATCTGTCAACCTTTGGAGGTGTTCTTCCCCTTTCTCACTCTATATACTTGGTCTTATAATTTTTTTCTATAATTCTTAGCTATCTAACCAAAAATTGTTACAATTGTAACACATTACATTCATATCTACTAAAGGAGAAAATGGATTATTTCTTACAAAATTTGTACTCCTTTTAGGAACTACTCTACATTCTCTAGAACTATGACCAAATTGATTACAAGTATCATAGTACCCATAGAAGTATGAAGAGTACTTGGTCATAGTTTTTCCTTTAGTAGGATGAGGATGTCTTCTTTTTCTTGGCTTCTTCAGATCTCTCACCCCTATGAATCCATTAGCATCAGTTCTTTTTTATGTTTCACCTCTTCTTCTGATGATCAAGATCTGGTTGAATGTTCTTCTTGTCTACAATAGGATTCTTTTCTTCATCAAATTTCTTTATCTCAGTAGTCTTATTTTATATTTCAAAGGTGTTCTCCTTGCAATATTTCACACGATCTATACTAAACTTTTCTTCTACTCTAAATCTCTCATATAGTTTTGCAGATGCACTAGTAAAAGAACTATTTCCTTTCTCAAGTCCTAAACCATATTTTTCTTTGTTAGAAGGCTCTTTTGTGCTTAACAATCCATCAATAATTTATGAGCCTCCCTTTAACTTTAGGCCTTTTTCCACTTGTTCTCTAGCCTTTTCCAAATATTTTCTTAGGGAAACTATTTTTGCCTCTAGTTGCATACATTTATCAACCTTGGGTTGTAGTTTAGACTTGACTACATCTTCAATTATTTTGGCTTCCTCCAATTATAACTTTAAACTCACCACCATCTAATTAGATTCTTCAATATTTTTGGTTAGCTTATTAGACTCCTTTTGTGCAAGCTTCTTCATATGCTTATTCTCCTTTTTTAGAGTGTCAATATCATCTCTTAGGTTATTAATATCTTCTAAGGCATAGATAAGTTCTCCTTCAAGGTCAACTTCTCCTTCTTCTTCACCTTCTTCACCAAGATCCTCAACCTTTCCATCTTTATATTCTTCAAATTCTTTTTCCATGAAAATAAATTCATTTTCTTCCATTACAAAGGCACAATCTTGTTCATCATTTGAACTATCACTAGCATCAGGTGAATCACTTTCCTCTTGAATGTACAAAATCTTCTTCTTCCTTTGATATTTCTTCTTCTTAGGAAAGTATGGTTTCTTATTTTCATCATCTACTTCTTTTTCAAAGTTATCCTTCTTATTATAAGGTCATTTAGTAGCAAAATTTCTTATTTTACCATAATTAAAACACTCGAAGGGTTACATACCTCTATACTTCTTGGATCCTCTTCCTAATCTTCTAATGAATTTTTCTTCTTCTTCATCAGTCTCTTCATGTCCAAATGTGAAGGATTCTTCCTTTTCTTTCTTGGATACTTCAACCTTTTCCTTGTTGGAAGCTTTGAACAAAGCTTTTCTTTCGGATGACTCAACATTTCCCAACACTTCTAGCACCTAGCTCTCTAAGATCAATGACATCCAGACCATCACTAATATACCCTTTGACATCAATGACAACATTATGCCAACATGAAGAATCCCCACAATATTGAATCACAAGACCTAACATTTGTAAATCTCCTCAAATGATCCCTAATTGAATAGATATAGGTATGTTGTCTTTCCATACTACATTCTTAGCTCTAGACAATTCATTGAGAAAGTAAAACATTAAGAAAATGATGAGAGTACCATGTTGGAAAAAGTACATTTTCTCCTTTGTCCTTTGTAATTTCTTAACAAATGCAATTGTAGGAGCTCACATAGGTCAAAGTCCTTACCTTCCTTCACCATTTGATATGTTGTATGAACCACAGTGGCAGTGGTAAAGGCCACTATGTTTGTGTAGAATATCTTGTAGGGAATCATCATTGAGGCATATTTGACCACTGGATCTTTGATGTTGTCCACTATTAGGGAACACTTGTCAAACTTGGCTCCAATAAGCTTCATCACCACTTCATATTTTATGGCCTTCATTGTCAAGATACATCTTGTGGAGCTCAAAACAGTAAAAACCCTCATTTCCTCTTTGTTGATCATGTGTGGCATGTCCAACCACATGAATTCATTATGAATTCTACTTAGAAAAAACTTCACCTAATCATCCTCAAAATAGAAGTGGGGAAAATTTTTCCATACATCCAAATTTTCTCTAAAAAGATGGCATACTCTAGTTTCAACTAGAAATCATCTCCAGTTAGTTCGTTGTCCCTAAACATTGGCATCTTTGAATGATCATATTTATCCATCTTCATTTGAATGTAAATTCAAACATCTTCTATGTGAAACACATTTATATTAACCCTGATAGTGTTTTCCACTGAACCAAATACATCTCTAAGGAATAGCTAATTCCTATACTCAAGACACTTGAAATTAATGGCCAACTAATAAGATCTAGTCAAAGATAGATCTTCTATGCTTTAGGCTCTGTAAGACCAAGGAGGGTATTCCTATTGTGTTCATTCAAGGTTTAGCTATGTTGAACACATTATTACACATATCACATTTGAATGAAGGATAATTATGCAACAATTACTAATAAATTTACTTTTTTCTAATAAATATGCTACCCATTCACCAAAATGAAGACATCCTTAATGGGAATTGTCATATATGAACATTTGAATTAATGAAATTTTAAATGAATTCAAACCCTAGCTTCGAATTGGTCACTAAATGATTGTATGGTTAACCCCTTAGGTAAGTCATTAGGGAAAAAATTGGTGTCATATTTATTGGGAAAAACGGAGTCACATATGCAAGAATTAGTAAAACAAAGATGACCCAATAATAAAGAATACTACTCTCACAATACTTTGCATCATGGATCTTGAATTTTTTGATATATCACTACTTATCAAATCCTTTGAAAATGAACATAAATTCATGACCCCATCTAAGAATTTAGTTGATTACTTGAATCAAAACAAAGAGCAGAGACATGATTTTGAACAAATATTCAAAGTAGAATTGAAACACCATTAATACTTCAACTCAAAATTCACCCAAACTTGCAGAAGAAGAGAAATATATTAGAATTATATATATATATATATATATATATATATATATATATATATAACTTTACTTGAATCATGTGTAAGAAAAAATTTAAGGTACTTCCATAAGTTCATTCACAATGCTTAAAGATGACCAACTATTCTATTCATATCTATCTGTATATGTTCGACCAACACCCTAGCTAGCTAGAGTCTATTTTTTTCTATATTTTCTCCCTTTTAAAATAAGCCAAGTGTTTTCCCCTTTATAATGCAAGGGGAGTGAAATGCTTCAGGCTCAAATGTATTTTTCTACAGAATTTCATTTCAAAGAAATTTCAACTACATTTTCTTTTTATTTCAAAACCCCTCATGTTGAATTTTCACAAAACAATACAATTAGAGGAAAACCAAAATGCATCTGCCACCCGAGAGGAGAAATTAAAATTTCCACCAAAATTATCCTTGTTGCCATTTGTACCATCACAAACTAGGAACCCAAAATTCCATGTATGCAAGATGATTGGACCACCACCACAACCCGTATCAACACAAAAACTTAAGACCACACACACAGCTAATTTATTTTCCTGTTACCCCACAAGCACCAGTAGCACATCCATGATATACACGACACTTCTTGTCATCACTAGAGGAAGAGAGGATACCTTGAACTCTTACTCTTTCTTCTCATTACTAGTCATAGTTCTGGGTTTCCCGCTAGGAATCTTGAATACCAATAGCAAAATAGAGATCACCTCCTCATCGGAGGGAAAACCATTGTTCAACAGAGCAAAATACTGACCATAATCATAATCGGTCTTAGTGTCACTCTTAGAAGAACTACTTGTAAGGTTGATGGGTGAATGTTAACACCCATATGAACCATGTCCATACCTTACTTTCCGTTTTGATCTAGTAAAAGACTGCACTATAAATTTTCTTTTGTCATTCGTTCCTTTTGCACATTATCCTAAAGTTGCATTCTGTGACTGCATCTTTTAGGTGCTAGTCTGGTCTTCTTAGGAGAAGTACTTTCCTTCATGGTGAAAGCAACTTAAGGTGCATCCAAACCCAACCCCAAGGCATTCAAGCGAATAAACCTCCTTACTATTTCACCTATTTTATCCTCTATCAATTGTGCACACCAGAAAATTCCTAACTAATAAATGATAATGATGCGAAAAGCAATTATCTTAGCTATATTTATCGAGTGAAGCAATGGCATTCCTACTTAATATTCATCACACATGCATAACCATGATAGCTCGTTGGAAGATGTACTAGCACTGTTTAATTCCTAGTTGCATGGAAGTCTATAGACAGTCCTTCATGATTATCAATGGTATTTGCATTGCCACATGGATTGAGATTGACTCAATCACACTGCATGATGTTAGCCATTAATGCGGGTTGGTTGGCTAGAGTAGAAATGGTTGTCACATGTTATTTTTCCAACTTTGAAAGCTAGACATTGATCAATTTCCTTGATGGAAGATCGAAAAACCAACCATCATTTGACTACCTTTAGTTTCCAATGGTGCTTCACTAAAATGCTCTCAACCAATCATTCTTATCCATGTAGGATGACATTGTTGTTGTGTGTGGGTTCCACAGTCTGAGTGAGTGAAGATAGGTGTCAAGATCTCACTAATCTCACTAGATTTAACCATCGTTCACCTTACTTTAGCGAGCTGGCAAGGAACAAAGAAGATAGATCCGCTAGATTGATCTTGGTCGCTATTTGAAAATGTCAGTCCATTGGAGCGATAGTGAAGAGTTGGCCCCACACTTTTCAAGGACATGTGTCAGCTTTTTTCTGACCTCACTATATTTAACATGTTGTCACTTTACTCCCATGGGTGGGTGGGCTACAGTCTAGATCTTCTTCCTGGTCTTTGAATCTTGCAAGGTAGACATCCCACAATGTCAGCATTAAATGACAAACTAACAATGATGTGACCATCTGGTTCAATGGCTTAATGTTTAAGTCATTAGGTTAAATTTAAAACTTGACATTAGGAGAAAGACTTCATGTGATGGGAAATGATAACCAATTTTAGAGCCAATGGGGATGATAAATTGATGTGTCAAATGGCTTGAGGGACAACTTAAGGGGTCAATGACCAACCAAGCAATTCAACCAAGAATTAAAACATTTTTAGGCTTTCATGAATAAAAACCTATCTAACAATGAGGACAAGGGTTTATCAAAGAGGCTAACCAAACTCATGGAGAGAAAAAATTGACCAATATTTTAGAAGCTCTAATAGTGGCTCATGATCGGGGACATATACCCCTAGTGGGTGTGGTGAGAAAAGGAATCTCTAGTTGAAGCAAACAAAGGAAGAAGGCCAAAAGAGGAGCTTACCCAGACAAGGAAAGTAGACACAACCAAGACAATAAAACACACCAAACCCTATATACAAAAAAATTACAAAGAATACATTGCAATTCATTTCAAAAGCCTCATATGAACCATTGGCTTCGATCCTCAAATTGGAGGCCCAGGGCCCCCAATACTTAAGGGAAGTTTTTACCTCTATCAAACACTTTAGTGTATTTCACCATCATTGGATTCTCATGAATTTTGTAAAATTCTAGGTGTCTAACCTCATTAAAATCATTAATTCCCATAACATCTATGGTAGCACTACTAAAATCACCCTTTCTCATCATGGCTTCATCAAGTTGTATTGAAAATACAAAACTCTCAAATTCAACATCCTAATGAGGTGTGGCACCTGAGATGAAATTCATAAGAACTTTGGCTTACATCTGAGAATTCTTTCATAGAATTAGGAAAAGGGTAAAAAGAACCATATACCCCTTTCATGTACCTCTTATCAGCATTGTCTTTGGTGGGTGAAAGGAAATTCGTAATCATATCCAAAAGGTAAGGAGTATCTACAAAAAACTCAATTGCAGCCTTATACTGACTAGAAAAATCCCTTTTCATTGGAACATTAATGTACTCAACCTGATTAGTCCTCTTATCATCAAAGAGAAAATTCTCTTCCTTATCCTACTCCTGAACGCACTATAAATCATAGGTTGGTAACAATTCAACCCCCTTCTTGAGCACATTATGAATGGTTGTAGGAGAATAATCGGAAGCATCCACATATCCATTATCAGTAATGTCACATCCAATATTGTTATCACATTCCTCCTTAGCACATGAGATCTGACCATCCTAGAGTGCCAATAAATATGAAACCTCTTCAACATGCTCCTCATGGACCCCTTGTTCCATCCCATGTTGATAGATAATCTTCACCATATTTGTACCACTAGATTTTTCTTTCATTTGACATATTATGAAATCAAGGTCAACAATTTCAAATGAATTATCACCCTGGTATCTGCATATATCCTCTGCAACATATGTGCTAGTAATATCAGGAAACAATTTATCATAGTTATCTTCAAACAGAGGATTATTTCTACACCAATAAACATATTTCCTTTTATCCTCAATATTAGGTGTAGGCTCATCAAATAAAGAGTTTTTCCATATCTTGGACATAATTAGATGTATCTCATCATCTACATCATGGAAAATTCCTTGAACTTGACCATCCCAACATTCAAAATCAATGTGATCACTTGAGGAACATAAGGAAGTAGACTCACTAACTTCATCACTTATGCCCATAACAATTGATCCATGCTCAAAAAATTCTTCACATGAAGAGAATTGTTCACTTCCTAAAAAGAAGATCCCTTCAAGGCTATTGACATACCCATTACTAGAAGCTATGGATTCAATATCTAATTCATAAGAAGAATCCTACTTAGTTGAAGATTGTGAAAATTCAACTTCATCCCTCTGACTCCTTACTTGTGATTTGTCATGGACACCAAAAGAATCCCCACTATCAGGTGATACAGGGTTAGTTCTAACATTTTCCATATGTGAAAATTTATGCATCTCCTATATAGGCTCATGGCTTGAGGCATTTGGAGGGAAGTAATCAGATATAATCTCCTTGACTTCACACTTTGTTTCTTCATCATCACTATCATATGAATCTATTTTCAAATTGTCTATGAAATGACAACACTCAATGGCTAATTGATCTGATACTGAGGATATTTGTGGATCTTGTAGTAGTAATCTATGCCAATTCTCATTATGAAAATCACTATTTGTATTGTGGTAAGTAGTGGGAGACACATAACCATGCTTGACCTCTTCGACTATACTTATCCAATCCACTACTTGGCTAATGCTTTGGGGCTTCATATCTTCAGGCCATTGGCTTGATCTTGATGTGTAGGCTTCACAAAATAGATTTATACACATCTGGTTACTTTCTCTAAAACTTGTTGGAATTTCCATTAAACTATCCAAGAACCTTGAAAAAAAGTCATATGCTGACTCATTTGTATGCCTCTTTATTTCATATAACTTCCCAATAGATAACATCAAATTCATCCCTCCCCTTCTAGGTGAGCTAGAGATTGATGCTTGCTTTGAACTCTCTACATATGATGTAAGTACAATATCCAAAGGTTCCTCATCATGGTGAACACATTTATTTTCTAATTGACCCAATTGGATTGTTTGGACATTACTAGAACTAGCAGGACCGATTACTACCAACCCCTTCATAATTGAGTATTTCAGATTATTTTCAATACTCACAACTTCTTGATAGGCTTGTTGTAATGTAACCGGTTCTTTGTCTCTCAACAAGAAGCTCATCTTCTTTTCAAATGCTCCTAAGTATACAACCAAGCACTCTACATCATTTGGCCTTATGTATTCATGGATATCTCTTATTGCCTTTGCAAATCAAAGATTGAATGCATGAACCAATTCATTTTTATGTATATGGATTTGCATAAATTTTTTTCTTACCACATTTGGATTAACCTTATTAACGAATTTATCAAGGAAAGCATCCTTAAGTTCATTCCAACAATGTATTGAGACAATAGGTAGAAAAGAGAACCAATCTCTTGCATCTCCTTTCAATGAATGAACAAAAAGTTTCATCACCACATCCTTAAAGTCAACCTCATAATCACCCATTACATCTACAAAATCTTGTAGGTGTTCATTTGATGATTCATATTTTTCACCACTAAACTTCAGTATCTTATGCCTTATCTTTAGTGGCATAACATTTGGGTAGCCACAAATATTGTCAAAACTGATAGCTCCATACCTATCAGTAGAAAAGCCATCTTGATGGGCCCAAGGTTGTTTGACTTGTGTATTTCTGTCCATATTTGTACCAGATGGCACAAATTGAAAACTCGCCCCTAATTCTTAAAAAGGAATTCTAGACTATTTATGCAATTTATTCAACACCACTTCAATTCATTTTACAAATAAACTCCCAAGATCTTAGCACAAATATTCCTTACAAAGTTGTCTAAGATCTACAATATTACATGCTTCCTACACACCACTACAAAAATTTCAACTTATATATGAGGCATGCTAAAAACCATGAATATTCCCTGTTCTAGTGCTAAATCACTTAGTAGGGAATCATTTTGTGTCAAGCATTGGAAATTTATGATGATATCTGTAAAATACTCAAAATTATTTCAAGTTTCACAAGAATACCTAGATGTTGGTAGCTATGAACTATGTCTTACATTAGGAACCAAGATTTGATCAACTAATATATACTTGAATAGGTTGTTTGAGTCAAATTCACCACCTCTCTTTAGAGGATAAAGCTTAAAATAAGATGAAGCTTCTTTTCAAAATAAGTCAGGTTCTAGGCTATCTTCCATAATAGATTCACATTCAAATCCGTTAACACCAATGTATATAAATTGTAAACCAAGTTCAAGAACTCAAAAACATTCAGATTAAATCACCATTTGACTTTGAACTTTATATCTATGCCCTTGGAGATTAAGAACTCCCCAACACAGTCGCCATTCTATTGGTGTTTTCCACTACACCTAAGACATGTCTAAGGAATAGCCAATTTCTATACTCAAGACACTTGAAATAAATGGCCAACTAACAAGATCTAGTCAAAGACTGATAATTTCTATGCTTTAGGCTCTGTAAGACCAAGGAGGGTATTCCTAGTGTGCTTGTTCAATATTTAGCTATTTTGAAAACATTATTATACATATCACATTTGAATGAAGGATAATTATGCAACAATTAATAAGAAATTGACTTGTTTCTAAGAAATATGCTACCCATTCACCAAAATGAAGACATTATTAATGGGAATTGTCATACATAAACATTTGAATTAATGAAATTTTAAATGAATTCAAACCCTAGCTTTGAATTGGTCACTAAATGATTGTATGATTTAACCCTTAGGTAAATCATTAGCGAAAAAATCAATGTCATATTTATTGGAAAAAATGGAGTCCCATATGCAAGAATCAGTAAAACAAAGATGACCCAATAATAAAGCATACTACTCTCACAATACTTTGCATCATGGAGCTTGAATTTTTTGATATATCACTACTTATCAAATCCTTTGCAAATGAACATAAATTCATGACCCCATCTAAGTATCTAATTGATTATGTAAATCAAAACAAAGAGTAGTGACATTCATTTGAACAAATATTCAAAATAGAATTGAAACACCATTAATACTTCAACTCAAAATTCACCCAAACTTGCAGAAGAAGAGAAATATATCATAATTATATATATATATTTAATTGTACTTGAATCATGTATGAGAAACAATTTAAGGTACTTTCATAAATTCATTCATAATGCTCAAAGATGACAAACTATTCTATTCCTATCTATCTATATATGTGTGACCAAAACCCTAGCTAGAGTCTATTTTCTTCTATCTTTTCTCCCTTTTAAAATGAGCCTTGGTTTCCCCTTTATAATACAAGGGAAGTGACAAGCTTCAAGCTCAAATGCAGTTTTCTACAAAATTTCATTTCAAAGAAATTTCAACTACATTTTCTTCTCATTTCAAAACCCCACATGTCGAATTTTTACAAAACAATACAATTGGGGGAAAACCAAAATGCAACCACCACCTAAGAGGAGAAATGAAAATTGCACCAAAATTATCCTTCTCACCATCTACACCATCACAAACTAGGAACCCAAAATACCACGTATGCAGGATGACTGGACCACCATTGCAGCCCATATCAACACAAAAAATTAAGACCACACACATAGCCAATTCAATTGCCCATCACCCCACAAGCACTAGTAGCACGTCCATGATATACACAACCACTGCTTGTCATTGCTAGAGGAAGAGAGGAAACATTGTCCTCTTCCTATTTCATCTCATTACCAAGCATAGTTCTTGGTTTCCCACTAGGAGTCTTGATTGCCAATGAAAAAATAGAGATCACCTCCTCATTAAAAGGAAAACCATCATTCAATAGAGCCAAATACTGACCATGAGTAGAATCAGTCTCAGTGTCAGTCTCAGAGGAACTAATTGTAAGGTTTATGGGTGAATGTTGGCACCCATATGAACCATGTCCATACCTTGCTTTTCATTTTGATCTAGTAAAAGACTGCACTGGACCTTTTCTTTTGTCATTTGTTCCTTCTACAACATTATCCTAAAGTTGTAGTTTGCGACTGTATCTTTTAGGTGCTAGTGTGGGATTCTTAGTAGAAGTACTTTCCTACATGGTGAAAGCAACTTCAGGTGCATCCAAACCTGACCCCGAGGAATTCAAGAGCACATACCTCCTTACTGGTTCACCCATTTTATTCTTTTTCAATTGCGTGCATGATAAAATTCCTAACTAATAAATGATAATGATGCAAAAATTAATTACCTCAGTTGTATTTATCGAGTGAAGCAATGTAATTCTTACTTAATATTCATCACACATGTGTAACCATGACAACTTGTTGGTAGATGTACTGGCACTGTTTAATTCCTAGTTGCATGGAATTCCATAGACAATCCTTCCTGATTATTAGTATTTTTGTCACCACACAGATTGAGATCAACTCAATCACACTACATGATGTTAGCCATTAATGCAGATTGGTTTCACAAAGTAGAAATGGCTGCCACATGTTATTTCACTAGCTTTAAATGCTAGTCATCGATTGATTACCTTGATGGAAGATCGAACAACCAACCATCATTTGACTACCTTTTATTTCCAACGATGCTTCACTGAAATGCTCTCAACCAATCATTCTTATCCATGTAGGATGGAATTCTTGTTGTGTGTGAGCTCCATGGTTTGAGAAAATGAAGATAGGTGTCAAGATCTCACTAATCTCTTTGGATTTAACCACCATTCACCTTCAACAAGCTAGCGAGGAACAAAGAAGACTGATCCGCCAGATTGATCTTGATCACTAGTTGAACATGTCAGCCCATGGGAAAGATAGTCGGGAGTGGGCCTTGCACTTTTCAAGGACATGCGTCATCTTTAGGCCGACCTCACAATATTTAACATGTCACTTTACTCCCATAGGTTGGTGGGGTACAATACAGATCTTCTCCCTAGTCTTTGAATCTTGCAAGTTGCACATCCCATAATGTTAGCATTAAATGGACAAGTTGATGGCGATGTGACCACCAGGTTCAATGGATTAACATTTAATTCACCGGGTTAAATTTAAAACCCGACCTTAGGTGACAGACTTCATGCAATGGGAAAATGATAACCAATTTTTGGGTCAATGGGACCAGTAAAATGATGTGCCAGATGGCTTGAGGGACAACTTAAGGGGTTGATGACTGACCAAGTAAGTCAACCAAGAATTAAAACATTTTTCAGGCTTTCATGAACAAAACATTATCTACCAATGAGGATAAGGGTTTATCAAAGAGGCTAACCAGACTCATGGAGAGATAAAATCGACCAAGATTTTAGAATCTCTAACAAACCATAGAGAACACACCATCTTTATCAATTTCCATTAATGTGTGTGAGTTCTTCTTAAAGTTATTTCTTGGCATCTCAGCCACCTCAACAACCTCTTGAGTAAACATTATGAGCTTTATTGAACTAGGGCTTGCAATTCAATGGTAGGGTTTCATTCAACACTCTAGAATCACTTTAGATTGTGTTTTCTCTACTCTCCTCTTTTAATTTCTCAAAAAAAATTCCTTTTGAATAGGAAAAATTAGATATAGATACTTTAACCATTACCTAAACTATGCATTAAATGTAGTAGCAAAAATTTAGGTCAAAACTATCAAGCTTTCTTTGTATCATCTCATGAACTTCTAAGTACTCCACAAATCAATGAACCAAGAGATATATCATCTAATATTTTACCAATAGATCAAGCATATCAACCAATTCATCCACCAGTAGGCTAAATACATCAATATCTCATCTTTGGTAGGGGGTCTAGGAAGTTTTCTGTTAAACCCCCTAAGCCAATGCTTCCTATCTAGTTTTCGAAGGAAAAAACTACACCAGAATTTAGCACAAATTCATTCTTCACATTATTCTCTTCTTTCTTCTTCAAGATCTTTTTCATAATATTTTTTTCTTCAACTGGATCAATCTTCTTTTTTGAAGTAGAGGGTTTCACATTCTTTTCTCTATAAAATATAGATATGTGTCCTGGTTCATTGCATTTATAGCATATGAAACCTTGTTGAGGAGAAAATTTACTCCTTGCCATTTTAGATTTGCATCCAAAAGCTTTATACCCAAACCCATTACATGAGTAATAGTAACCATGGAGTGATTGAAACACTATGCCATTATTCTAACCATTCATCATTTGTCTTCTACATTCACTAGCCCTATGAACAAATCTATTGCATGCATGGCATTGACCAAAAAATTATTGAAAATTTGTATTCATCCTACTTTTACATTCTATAGCTCTATTCCCATGTTTTTTGTAAGAATAATAGTAACCATTGTGAATGGAGATTTTAGACCTACATAAACACAACAAATAATCACACAATTAGATTCATATGCAAGTTAAATTCACATTCCCCATAGAATTCATTTACAATGCACAAAATAGAAAATAAATGAAGAACACAACAAAGAAAGCTATTAAATCCTACCAAAGCAAGAAAACTCTTAATCCCATGGGGGAATTGGTGTCATTTTGATGTGAAAAATGGCCCTTTCCCAATCCCTTGTAAGCTTTGTGATGAATTGATGAAGATTTGATTCTTCCTTGGAGAAAATCATGCATAACCTAGCTATAAAATTCTAAAATTGATGAAAATGGATGAGCCAATTCAAAATTTGAAGATAATGTCTTTGCATGAAGTTGTGTCTCCAAAATGAGAAGAAAATCCTCTTATTTATAGATGAGAGTGATGGAGAATGAGGAAAAAGGGATGAATGTGGGACTAATCTTCAACCAATGGCCAAATGCTACTTGTCGAGATGTGAGAGGTTGAAGGTTGAGCACATTTTGATGAATGTGCCAATAAATGATATTAGGTGGAATTTGAAATTCATGGAATAGCATGCTGGAGGGAGAAATAAATGACTTAAATACCACTTGGCTCAATGCACAAGGACATGTAAGGGGTATTGAATGCCTTGTTGGAAGGAAAAATCCCTTTGGAGGGATATTCCCTTTTGATGCCATGTTGAGGGAAATTAAAAGATTTAATAAATCAATTAAATGATTTTCTTGTGCAAGTTGCAAAAGCTAGAGGATGTGATGGGTTGAGATTAAGATTAATCATGATTTGATAAATTTAAAGAGAGATTAGTGGATTTGACAACTTGATTTAAATTTTTGTGTTGATTTAAATCAAAGTTGAGAGGAATTTATGATTTTGACTTAACTAAATAGAGATTTTGATTTATTTAATTAAAGGGTGATGATGTTAGATTAAATTAAATAAAGATTGATTTATTTAATTTAATAGAATGACTTTAGACATTTAATTATAAGAGAGATTATAGGATTAATTAAATAAAATAATCTATTTAATTAATACAAGGGAACTACTTAATCAGATAAAATTGATTTATTTAATTAAGAGATGAAATGTGATGAATTTAATCAAATACAAATTATTTGATTAAATGGTTAGCAAAGGAGGTGATTCAGGATGAAGGGGTGTTAGTGAGATCAAGATTAGGTGTATAAGATCGATTGATATATTTTTTGTGTTTACATTTTTCCCCTCTTTGAAGAAAAATACCTACTGTGTTGGTTGAAAGAATAAACTGTCAAGATCAAAATTCAAAAATTTATTGATTTTTTTCATATTCCCCATTGCTTCCCTAGCAAGAAGAAACATGCTAATATACTACCCCCTTGAGAGATTGAATGAAAATTTGGATTTTTGGGTGACCTCGTGAAAAAAGAGGACAACGTGCCCAATAGGTCTAGAAAGGCTCCGTAATGCCAAAAACGTGCAAAAAAATAAAATGATGTAAAATGACCCTTGGTTGCAAAAAAACAAGTTCGAGGGTCCAAAACCCTAGCTAGATGGCTAAACAAGGTCAAAAACCCTACCTTTCAAGCTTCAATAGGCCTCGAGGGGCCACTTCGAATTCATTTGCGCACATAGCGTTTATAATTTTTCATGATTTGAGCTCTAAGGACTGATCAAGATGGCACATGTGCTTCCACAACATATTTAGGAGTGTGTGCAAGTGTACCAGAGGCTTCCTGGCATAGGACTAGTGGTATGTCATCTTGTCCTGACTTTGTTTCTCAATTTTTGAGTGCATTTATTAGGGTCTAGAAATCAACAAAGTCAAGTGGTGCTATACAACACCACTAAAAACCTCAAATCGGTGTCGCATGGGCCTAAAATGTGCCATTGATGAGAGTTGTGTCACAACATCAAAGTTTAGAAATTAGGGTTTTGGTGCAAGGTTTTTCACATATGCACATAGCACCATGGCGATCCTATTTGCAATTTAGGTCCAGGGCTCAAACTAGGTTGTTGACAAACTATGCCACAGTGGTGGAGTTTGAAACTTTTTGGCTTCTAGTGAAATAGTTTAAAACTTTAAAATAGCGACGCATATGTGGATAGTGATGCATTTGTTGTTTTGGTCCAACAAACCTCAACTAGGATCTCTTTTTTTATGAAACTTGATGCAATGACTTTACTAATGTAGGAGGACATGGAACCAGTCCATTCGCAAGAGCACAAATCATCCATTTTGAGAAAATTGACTTAGGTCCCCCCTTTGGATGAGGTACTCCAAGAGAACCTAGGGGAAATTGGATTATGGTACATTGCCTATGCCCTAGCAATCAAGATGCATCTTGACATGATGACTCCATTGGTGGAGGATTGGTACAACAAGACATCTTCATTCCACCTTCACACAAGTGAGGCCACAGTGACCTAGGAGGACGTATGGTGCATTCTACATTTTCCTATCCATTAAAAGAAAGTTATCTATGATGTGGATGATTGGAGGGATACTTGTTAGGATATTATGGGCCTAGATGAGATTATATTTTTAGAGGGCTAGATCGAGCTAGAGCAGTACAAGAATGTGGGGCCATCTTTTAGATTGATTGTAGTCACAATCATTTTAGGACTCGTGGCACCAGATCGACATGGGCGATTCTTTAGCCTAGTATGGGGGATTTCTTGGGAGTGGATCCTCTGAAAAAGAGAGTGTTTTTCCTAGGGTCCAATGATGTTGGCATCCCTTTATCATGATCTTCATGAGTCCACATACTACGATAGTAGGTCCATCAGATTAGGAGTCACACTGCTGCATATTTGGCCCTAGGAGCACATTCCAGTGCTCTACCCCGTGAGAGTCATTCCAATAGAAATAGATCTGAATGACCTAGTAATCTGGAGATACATGGGTGGACTATCATTGTCACATACAAGATCAATAGCAAGCATTTGGCACTAGTTGGAGGTCATCGATGAGATGATAGTTTTCACTTGGAGACCCTATCTTGGCATGCCAGCCTAGTACAATGACATACAATAGTTACTTTTCATTAGGAAATACCATTTGATGTAGGGTAGGGAGCATACCATGATTGAGAGATACATGTCATACCACATGGCCCTACAATTTGGGGACACACAGGGTCAACCCGATGACTAGTGCATGGCCATCTTCACACATACTATGAGGGAGATGACATGGGGTCAGATGATCCCAACAACAAATGCAGTACAAAATTTCATGTAGTTGGTGGGTAGACCACAAACTTATGATTAGCGATAGGTGGACCCAAGGATGAAAAAGGCCTATAGATATTGGTTTTGTCCTCCAATTAGATTGATTATTCTAGGTGTATAGATTCCAAGGAGGAGACCCATAGGCCGAGGGACAGGTCAAGGGTAGGGCCAAGTAGGTAGGGGAGATGGAGACGGATACGAGGATGGTAATGGAAGTAGGGGTAGGGGTAGTGGAGGAGGTGGCACACCTCCATGAAAAATAGAGCAGGACAGGGGATAGGGGGATGGTTATGGGCATCATGATAGGGATGGTCACCAGGACCAGGGCAAGCAGAGGACCCCACTGAGAGATGGTCACCAAGACCAACCACCCATCCATCTACCACCATGGCTAGACCCTAGGGATAAGTAGATGTTATAGCTTCAGGCTCAAATATAGGTGTTGACCATGGAGGGAGACCAAGCAAGACAACAGGTCATGACCTTGATAGCCGAGAGAGCTTAGGCTATCTAGTACTGATAGGTTGATGAGTTGTAGGAAGCATAGGAGATGGGTTGAAGATAATAGCTAGAGAGTATGGCTCCATCCTCCTTTAGGAGCACATCATCCCAACACACATACTAGGATGT
This sequence comes from Sequoia sempervirens, assembly GCA_007258455.2. NCBI lineage: Eukaryota > Viridiplantae > Streptophyta > Pinopsida > Cupressales > Cupressaceae > Sequoia > Sequoia sempervirens. Next base: position 4,438 of record VDFB02257144.1, on the reverse strand, counting down.
GATATGAGAGGTGGATTATTATCATTTGCATTACCATTAGGCTATGCCTCGGACAACATGGGTCCCAGACTATTCACAATAGATAGGATACACGCCTCCAAAGGGTCACTGGGAGAGGTCAAGCGGTGAGGGGAGCAACCAATAGGGATAGCTCACATTTTGACTAGATACATCATTCTTTTTGTGATCCACAGGATCATTTTTTATAGCCCCATGGGAAATTTGTATTATACTGATTGATATACACACTTGATCCCGATTTTGTACCATGATAGTGTATTATTATTTTGATGATATATGAGAAGATATGAGATGATTGGATCTGATGTATGATTGTGTCCTATCTTTACTTATGCATTATGGATGGATGTGTTTACTTTCTATATGTGATGATCTATATGTGATGCAATGATTCTATCTTATGTTTATGATGCAGTGATTTATGGATGCATTTATTTTTCAATATCTATTCTTATGCACTTTTAATGATGATGAATTGTAATGAGATGTAATCTTTTTCTTATTCAATATCTCTTCTACATATGATATGGATGGCATGATGATGCACATTATATGAAGATGCAAATGAATGATATGATTATGCTTATGTTATGGTATGATGCTCATGGATAGAAATGTTTATAAATGGATGATATGCATATGATGTTATATGATTATGTAATAGATGCAAATGAATAATATTATGATGTATATGTGATGATGCAATGGATTCTTTGACAATGTATATATGATATGAGTTAATAATGCCTATGTGATGAGTCTTTTATGCTTATGTAATGAATGCAAAGTTATGGTTTATGAGATGTTTAGAATAACCAATATATATTATGCAATGATGAAATGTAATGCATTTGAGATGATCAGTGTTTCCTATATGATATGATATAATATGCATTATGTTGACAATTTTTGGATGCAGGATGGATGCATTAGCTATTGTTTTGATTAACTACCATGGTACCATGTTAGCGCAGAAAGAAGATAGAAGAAAGAAGAGGATCCAACAGGTCACAAGATGATAATGATAATGATGATGATGATTTTCTTACCAGGAATTCAAAGATCAAAGGGGCCATTTAACTTATGTTTGAAAATACACATAGGCACAATGCATCAAAGTATAAAGAACTAGGCTTGCGTTGTACCTACTATGATGGAATTTGACTTGAAATTTAGATAGGAGTGCTCCTATTCACACCTGGCATATGAAACCTCATTTAAAATGTAGTTAGGATATTCCAAACATCTCAGACCAAAAAATAGAAAGGTAATCCTTCTTATGTGGTCAACAAGTCACCTAAAACATCCTCCCTACACCCAAACAAAGCATGCATGACCAAGTTATATTACAAGAATATCCAACAAGAATAGAAAATAAAAAGATAGTGATCGTTTCCCCATTCCTTTCTCTCTAAATCTTTTTTTGTGGACATCATTGAGAGGTCGTTGAAATGAGTGCAATAAGATAAGTCAAAATATGAAGATAAAGTAAACAAACAAGTCGATGTTCTTCAATACCACTAGCCAATACTAAACTATAGTGATGCTTGATGTTGATGTTCATTGTAGGAAGGATGCATCCTAGGACATGATGTGATCAAATGATTGATTTGGGACTTGATTGGATGATAGGCTATTGACAAAAATATTTGACCAACTTGTTTATGTACTGACCTAGACTTTAGACCTTGACATTTGATTTTACACTATTGACCTACTAGACTTGTTTAACTATTTAAACAAAGGTTGAGGTAGGAATTCTATCATTGGCTATAAGGAATTGTCTCTTACAACTTATTGAGGAGAATAAAATATCTATAAACATGCTTTTTATTCTTCTAGTTAATCTCTAGCTTTCTACTCTTTATTAGTTGTTCCCTGAATATAGTTTACACTGTATGTGATTAGTGACTCTTATCAGATAGTGGGTGCGGTGAAGACCAATGTTTTTGTATACCTGTAAAGTAAGATATTTTAAACACTAGTGCAAATATCTTCATCTTTTTAGACTTTATCACTACTATGTTACTTTAGTTAAGTGAGTGACCTGCTTGCATGTAGTTTCCTTATTCTGATATTCTGTAATTTCTATCGCTTCTTCTCCTTTAACTCTATATATTTGTCAGATCATCAATACCTTAGATATTATATTCTCCCTCGATTATTTTGTTACGAGTTATTTTATACAACCATGATTACCTTATTGTTGTTAAATGAACTAGTGTAGCCTCCTCCTCCTAAGCTGTATATTTCGGTTTAGTATTTGTCTTCAAGTTAGAGAGAATAATTTCATTTTTATACCATAGAAATACCTGCCAGTGAGTCCGTGCAGTTATCTTTTCCTGATGTTCGTTGAATAATCTTGATCAAAGATCTAATTTTAATTACTTCCTGTAACTTATAAATTTCATTTTGAATCATGTTTTTCTCTCTCACCAGCACAGTTTGCTGAGATAATGAATTCTTCTCAGGAATTTAGTAATTTCCTTGAAACTTTGTTATTTATGATAGTGTAACACATTTGATAAAATCTGCACCGGCTAAAAGTAAAACTTTGGGAATTTCTAATTAAGGGAAATATATCATATTTTAATACTATCTGTCATGAAACATTATTCAACCCTTAGATTGTGAATACTCCACCAAGAATTGGTACTTCTCTCATACATTTCTTCATGCACACAGTCTTGTTGATCCGCGTCTTTATTCATGTTGTATTATGCATGCATTTAAAAGTATAGATGATATATGTATTACATAAATTACATTTGAAACAATCTATGTTGAGTTATTAATGCATGGCATGATGTTTACTTTACTTAGATATATATATATATATATATATATATCTACAAATTGTCATTTTTCATGTTGATGCGTTCTCTTCTATGTATGAGTTGTAACTGGCAGTTATTTTAATGTTGAATTAACTTAACTGTCAGATGAAATATATATTTAACATAGTAGTCAAAGGGTTGTTATTGTTTTTAATAAATACTCTTATTTGGGGTAAGATAACTTAAGTACTTGATTGCATGACTTCTATTTAATTCTTAATGAAGTGGTGGAGAACTAAATATTTTGTCCTTAGAACGAATTCTTTGCATGTATTATAGTGGCAATGTCTTTACTTGAAAATCATAAATTATATAACTATTAGTTATTAGATATATACAAATATTCGGGCATTAGTTAAGTGTAAGTTTATGAATAAAACAAGTGACGCAAGCGTCGAGTTCCTGCCAAGAGGTAAAAAGCATCTAGCTATGAGTTAGAAAAAGTAATTAGATAGGAGATAGGAATATAAATGTATTAAATTTAGCTAGGAAAGTTTGAAATAATTTGCAATGGTACATTAATGCGTGAAATGTGTAGGGTCCATGGGCAACATGGTCCATAGAGACATGTGAGTAGTTGACATGTGTGGATGGATGCATGCGATATTGTATTTATGGGTAGCATGGATACGTGGAGTGTTTTATAGATATACCAATGAATACTTGTATTTTTTATGTGTGTATGTATACATTTGGAACAAAAAATATCCTTTATGATTTTATTTAGGAAGCAAAAATGAATTATTATTTTGTTTAAATTATTAAATGCAAATAACCTAAAACATTTGTAACAATGGTTGAGCCATCTATGTATACATGCATGCATGTATACATGTATCCGCATGCACATAATGCATAGAATAGTTAAAAGCATCCTCTACATTTGAACGAGTCTGAAAGCACGAGGAGAATCAACTTGCATTTTTAGTATTAAATGAAAGAAAACATGACAAATAAACTAATTATGAGCAATGCACAGATTTTAAATTTATTTTTTAATAAACATTATGTATCCATTATTTCAATTTCAACATTAACATCCATCATTTCAATTGGAACAAAGTTTTGATGTATGAATATTTCTAAAGCATCAAATTTCATTTTCAACAATTTAGAAAAACATGTGCGTAGGCACTTTAAAAATATGCTTTTTTACATGACCCATTCATTTTATGATAAGAAGAAAATAATTTACACTACAACATTTTATAAGAATGACATTTCTAAGTAATTTCTAGGGCATTTATTAATTATAAGAGAGATTATAGGACTAATTAAATAAAATAATCTATTTAATTAATACAAGGGAACTACTTAATCAGATAAAATTGATTTATTGAATTAAGAGATGAGGTGTGATGAATTTAATCAAATACAAATTATTTGATTAAATGGTTAGAAAAGGAGGTGATTCAGGATGAAGTGGTGCTAGTGAGATCAGGATTAGGTGTATAAGATCAATTTATACATTTTTTGTGTTTACATTTTTCCCCTCATTGAAGAAAAATACCTACTGTGTTGTTTGAAAGAATAAACTGTCGAGATCAAAATTCAAAAATTTATTGATTTTTTTCAAATTC
>VDFB02257142.1:0-18987 GCA_007258455.2 Sequoia sempervirens | reverse complement strand
TCATGGCGTCTACGCTGCCCAACTTGAGAAAAACTATGCTCATTTACCCGCTCTTGAAGAGTTTTGGGCCAATTGCATAGATGAGTTCAAGGTGCGGAGGCGAAGTTACAGTAGGCTCACTCTTCACTAGATGAAAGACTGCTTATCAGAGGATATCGAAGGCTTATTAGATGATGATGAGGAAGTGCTACTCCCAATGTATTCCCAAAAGCGAATTGAAGATCAGCCCCTTAGGTCAATTGGGCTAACAAAGAGTCCCTCTCAGTTGAAGAAAGGACAAGACAAGTCCTTGAACACAACAAAGTTTTCCTGGTCCTCAAAAGGAAGAACTCCATCGCAGCAGTAGAGCCACCAAGGATACAGTCATCACTTCCCTCCTCTTCCAGAGCACAATCAAAAGGGAAAGGCGTAAGTCAGTCTCAAGAAGGTGTGAAGGGCAGCAGGTCAACTAAAAATGTAAGGAGGTTAGACTTCTCAGGTATAGTCATACAGGAGCCATCAACGGTTGAAGCAAAAGCTCCTCCGGAAGAGCCCATACCTTAGAAGGAGATTGAGGAAGTGCCCTTAACCCATGATTCTATACCATTGACAGGGTCTTCACCAATCCACATTGACCTGGATATTGAAGAAGATGAAGAAGTTGCAATTGTTCCTCCCAAGGAAGTTAGTAAAGATACTACCGTGTCTTGGCTTGAGAGCTCCTTGGGAAGGGAAAGAAGAAGACCTTCATATCAGGTGAATTTTGATGACCTTGATAAAATCTATCAGGAACCACCTAAGAAGAAAGCGAAGAAGCAAGTTCATTATTAGAGAAATCTTGATGGTGAGGTGATCATGGAGACTGCCATACCTCCTGAACATAAGAACAGAGATGAAGTGGATATGGATGACTTCATGATGGTCAAGGCTAATCTTGGTAAACTAGACATGCAGATGTCAGTTTGTTCAGAGTTGTGTTTGAAAGCCTTCAAGAAAGAGTGCTTAAGGATGGAGAAGACAAAGCAGCCCTCAAGGCTGAAATTCGGCAACTCAGGCTTTATATTTCTAACCTTGTTCATGGCTCTTCATAGGCAACTCAGTTGCTGCCCCAGGTTTTAGAGACACTAGCTGATCATCATCAGTTAAGACAGCTGGTAATATGTGGGAAGGAAACTCAAGAGTGGATCGAGAGTTTCATTGTCAGAGGAAAGGAGATCTTGGCACAAATGTTTCAGCTAAGAGAAAACGCTCATGAGCTACGTCAAGGTATCCAAGGGTTTGAACAGTTAGTGGCTGAAGTGAAACCAAGGCATGAAATCATCATTGCAGATTTAGATACAACCTATGGGTCAACGGTTTCAAAAGAACACAAGAGGTAGATCCTTGCTTGGAAAGAGCGTCATGTCTTCAAAATTAGAACCTACGAGAGGATATCTGAGGAGTTTATCGCCTACAGGCAAAGGGTGATTGTAGCTCTTCTCTTCATTAGTGAGTTTGTTATAGAGATTCCTTCTCGGTACAGTGTTGAAGATAGTTCCCATGTTAGACTTGATGAAGTCCAAACACAATTTCAGAGTGTTGTTCGCAGCTGTGATGGCAGCAATTCAGTTGGTGGTAGAATGGGTCACATTTCCATGATATCAACAAAGTTTGAAAAAGTGGCCAATGAGGTTGAAGATTTCCTGAGATCAATTGCAGATGGAGAGGATATCTTAGAAAAACGCAACTTTGCTATTGATGGTATAGATGCACCTGATCGGGACACAGTTTCCTGCTTTTTAGTAGATGTCATTGAGATTTAAAGCGACTTTCTTCCAAAAGCTTTCTTTCTATTCTTGGAACAATTCTTATCCATTCTTTGAAGAAGAGAAAGAAGATAAATTGTAATAGTTGGCATTTCCAGCTTTTCCTGCTTTCTTAGGTGTTAGACGTTATCTTCTTTTAGTTTTAGAAATAAAGCTTGCTTGCAGAGCAAGTCTTAGTTGTAAAAGCAAGGAGATTTTAGGGTTCCCGACTCCTCTGCTTAGGCTATAAATAAGAGCAATCTTGCTCATTTATTTTCAACCATGCTAGTGATAATGCATCGTTGAGTTTGGAAAAACTCCGCCTCTAACAAAAAAAACTCGCCATAAAAAAAATTGGAGAGTTTTTTAAAACTCGGCCAAAAACTCTAAAAAACTCGAAAAACTTGAACTTAAAATTGTTTATCAAAACATCAAAACATTTTGTTTTAAGTTCTCAAGATATTCTAGTTTTTTTTGAAAATTAAGTAAAACTCGCTTTGAAAACTCGCTTGAGAAAACTCCCGAAATAAACTCAAAACCTCGCTTTTTAAAAAAAACTGACTTTTGAAAACTACAGTTTTCATGAAATCAACTATGCTGAGCCTATAGTGCCTTATATTTGTTATTCAGTGTTGTTCAATTGTGTTTATGATAGCGAATTGTTGAGTCTTTTCTAGCCAACAAGTAGTTGTTGTAATTGCTGTTCTCTTTGTGTAAGAATGAGATTGCAAGCCTCTTTAGCTGCAATTTCTTGTTCTGTGCATGTGTTTAGTATAATCTTTGTTCCAGAAGTTTGAGAAATAAAGTCCTGAGCCTCTTTTTCCTCGATATAATGTCTCAAGTTTCCGTCTATTGTGTTATACTTATATGATCTTAAATTTCAGCTTGCATTGAAAGTAAGTAGATGTATGTTGAGAGGAAAGTTTGTCTAAGTACGTTTATTGTGTTATGTTTATGTGATCTTAATTTCAGCCTACATTGAAAATAAGTAGATGTATGTTGGGAAAGAGTTTATTTAAGCACTTTGTCAGAGAATCGAACCTTGTTTATTTCTATTTTCTCTTGCTTTGCATATTACTTGAGAAATTAGAAACGTCTTTAGCGTAGGTTAGTCGTAGTTGGAATTCTTAATCAGAAAATCTCGGCTGCAGCGTCTTGTGTTTTATAAACCTTGTGCTCTAGCTGAACCAAAAAGATAGGCAGATTAGATTTAATTTACTTTCTTTCATACCGTCAGCAAGAGGGAGCTTCCCCTCCTAATTTGAAGATCAATTTATCTGTGCATAGCTGTCCGTTTCAAATCCGCATTCCAGAGGTGCGAATTTAAACGCCAACAAATATGAAAAGTAATTCTGATTTGTGTTGAAAACAATTATGCAATGAAAGAAAAGTATCTATGTAATATTCAGTTTCTACGACACAAAGGAAGCTCCAAAGTACTTAGGAGACTTGGATTAAAAGTGTTACGAGGAGATGGAGATTAATACTATTTCCACCTGCCATTAGGGAGCCACTTGGTAAATAAGATAATAATCGACAAATATTATGAGTTGATTTACATCGCATTATTGCTAAAGATCGGGATTCCCACTATCATCGACCATTTGCAGAATATCAACTTATCAGTTCGTTAGCCCATCACCTCTAAGCCGACAAGCGATGTCTATGAAATCGTGAATCTAAGAAACGCCATCGGTGGTCGTTTATAGTGCTGTTGATTGTGACGAAAAGTATACTCTAAAAAGGTTTTGTAGGCGTTGATACACTCTAATAGGTTATCGGGCCTTTAAGATTATAAACTGCTGTCGCCATTTTCATTAGCTATCAGAAGCAAATACAAACAAAAGCGATAGATAATCGAGAGGTAAAACCGTTAAAGATTAATGGCCAAAGAGGATAGCGGAATATACAAATCAATGTTATATTTATCTCTTGAAGGGCGTCACATTACCTTGGAGAGACATTAGCATTGTAACAATTAGATGAGTTACCAAGCATTGGCTAAGAGGACTAGAGGACTCGGGTTGCATCAAGCGTAGCACAAAGAGATGTTCATCGATAATAAGATTTGTAGTTACTTCTGGAAAGGATTTGAATGCTTTACAAGAATATAAGGTGGCAATGACAATAAGGTTTCGAAGAAGTCAAGACAACAATTAAGGCAGTGTAGGAATTAATTAGTAATGCAAGTATTCATTGGGAATGATTGTGGCATAAGATGTTTCAACTTCAGAATTGCAACATCCTCATCACCGCCTCTACCCAGTATTATCATAAGTCCTACGGTGACTAGGTGCTGGAGTGGAGAGGGGTTATTTGTCTCGATGTGAAACTCTTTCCCACCTCCATTCATAGTGGGTATTGGGAATGATACGTCTGAAGATAATCATCATCAGGTCCCATGAGAAGATAGCAGTCAATGTCAACTACACTTAATATTCATATTAAGTGACAAATATTAAACTATTGTGGATTTCCAATGAGTATTCAGATTCATCCATAACAACAACAATCATGATGTGAGATCATCGATTAGTGAAGAAGAGGTACATGTCGTTTAGAAAGGGTGCATAGAGAAGCCATGATTTTCCCCATCGTGAGGTATAAAAGAAGACATATCTCAAAGCAAGAGGATGGAACAATTTATATACAAAACATATAGTAGTGGTGACAACCGATCTAGAGCCCTCCATAGCTATGATCCTATATAACAACGAGGCATGAATAATTGAAAATACTAGAAACAACATCCCACATTTGTTGCATGAATTCATGTTTATATTCGGAAGCAGCAATATAACTCCAAAGAGTTCATCCTAATAATATTGGATGACAATTGGTGTCAATCCAATAAGGAGTAAATCGAAAAATCGTTGATCCGAACCAGGGGACATTACACATTGCCATAATTAGATGGAGGTTGGTCATAAATAAATTAAATCAAACTCTTATTATTCCTTGTCTTCAATCAATGAACTTTTCATCACGAAAGTCTTCCATTGACATCAATGATAATAATTCTAACAATTTTGTCCATAAACCTTTGACATCAATGACAATATTGAAATATTTCCAACATTAACGTTATTAATGATTATTCTGAAGCATATTCCTATAGCCAATCATATTAGGAATTCTCTAGAAATGCTTGCAAAACGCAATCTCAAGGGTGGTGACCCTTGTATTGTGAGAACATGGAGTGATTCTAGATCTGTTCCATCCCTCAGTTTTCCTTGGAGGCTAGCCATCCTCAATCAAGCCCAAGAGCACCATTTAGGCCTCCTAGCCCACGAGTATGGCAAAACCTCCAATTCATCCATCTCACGGTGGCATGCTTGATAAGATGCATGAAGGCTGTCCTCTTCAACCAAGCCCAAGAGCACCATTTAGCCCTCCTGGCCCATGAGTATGGTAGAACCTCTAATTCATCCATCTCGGGGTGGCGTGCTTGATATTAGGAATTCCTAGCCCTTCAGCATCTTGTGACTTGAAAGGTTGATCGACCTCCCTATTTGCAAAACACTTCTATAAATTCAAAATAGGTTGCTAAAGGACTTTGCTAGCATATTTCTAAATAAATACCTCTTGATGGAATGATAATTTTAGTTTTAATTGGCTGTCACCAATTTATTTCAGAATATTATCAATGGCTGTTCTCAAACTCTTTTCCCAAGAGATGTCTTATATTTCTGCTTCTTATTTCTCTTATTTCTTGCTTGATTGATATGTTGCATTGATTGTGAGTTGATTGATATTTATGGATTGACAAGTTAATGTTCGAATAACACTTGAATGATTTTATACTTGATTGAATTGATGATTGAATGATTTGATGCTAGAATGACTTGATGATTGAAGTATGAATTGATTGATCCTTTGATTTTTTGATGGATAGATGAGTGATGATTGATGGTTGATGGATAAAGGAGTGATGATTGCTTGATTGAATGCCAATGAATTGATCTACCCTTTATGTCCATTTCTTGAAGGAGTCACCACTCTTCACAATAAATGAGTCACCACCCTTCATAATAAATGAGTCATCACCCTTCATTGCTGCCTTCTGAGAATAATACTTATTTCCAAATTGATTGATAGATATATTCCTCATTGATGATTTCTCCACAAGGAAATGATCTCCTTTTTATATCTTATTATTGAGGGAGTCACAACCTTTGACATTTGAAAGAGTCACAACCTTTCACATTAGGAGTCATATCCTTTCTCACATCATCACTACTCTTGAGAACATAATTTACTTTACTTGCAAAATCACATAAGGTTCTCAAATGAAATGCCCTCCCTTTTATATCGCAAGTTTGAGGGAGTCACAACTCTTCACTTCTATTGCCTTTTCAATAGTTACAACTCTTCATCACTGCATTTGGAGAATAACAATTTAATTTTAAATAAGCTAATTTGTTAGTGCTGATGTCTATTACTTGTAATCAGTCCTAATAATTCCTCCCCCTTTCCTTTCCTTCTAGATTTACCTTCCTTATATACCTTATCTTGCTCAAGGGACACAACCTTTCATATGCTGGTTGACCATTCTTAACAACTTAATCTTTATTTAATGTTAGTTTGATGTAATATTTTATTGATTTTTTTTGAAACATAGGCTGCAGACATTTAGGAATTAAACGAGCCATTACAGTTTTTCCATTTTAAGTTGTTTTTATTTTATTTTTTGGTTTTTTATAAAATTGAATAGATTCAATTTAAAATGCTTTGATTGTTTTTTTAACATTAACATTTAATATTTTAAATTTTTTATTATTAATATGTAATATATTTAATTAAAAATTTAAGCTTGTTTGTATTTTAATGTTCTTAAATTTTATTACAATATATTTAAAATGTAATATAATATTATTATATTTTATTTTAAATAACTGTAGATTTACATTAGTTGAATTTAATCACAATTGTTTTGCAATTTTTATCTTTGCTAGACTTAATCCAAATTTTATTGTTGTCAACTCAAATGCGAACACGCACACCTACCAAGGTTCATACTATTTGTTCAATGTGGCTAAGGCAGGGTACTATGTAGATAAAAGAAAGTGATACAATCTTTAGCAGCTCTATGTTTAGCTTCCATAGATCACTATATATGCAACAATGACCACTTTTCAAGAAATGACAAATGATCAAAGAACCTTGCTTGCATTTCAACATTTTTGCACCAACAGGCATGACTCACTAGCTCTTTGCACTAGAGCACAAGCTGCAACAGCATCACTCTCTCCATGCGTGCAAGTGATTGTGTCATTGCATGCTACCACTCATGTCTCAATACCTTTGTGCACCACCCAATTGTTATTGCATTGTTAGGAGAGCTATACACATGGCATACACAGAAGGTTTTGTCAGAACATGAGATTGGAACACCAACCACCAAGTGGTTGGAAGGCCAAGTGGTTTGGGACATGATTTGTTTCATCTTCTCATCATGTTTTGCAATCATATTGTGCTTATAGATATTCAATCCTTTATGTTGGAGGTTGGATAATGGAATAGTCTATACAAACTAGTTTGATGTGTTTACCCCTTTTTGGTTGTGAGAATTCCCATTCATAGCCTTTCTATCTGTAACATCCAATTGTATCCTATTCAATTTTGTTTGAATGGAAGTAGCACATTAATACTAAAAGTATTCTAATTTAATTCAATTGTGTACTGAATTACTTTGATTCATGTTTTCTTGTGTATAATCTATAAACCCAACTTTCACTAAGATTGGTTTGTCCCTTGGACTTCTTGGGATCCATATCTGATGGAATGTTGTTGTACCAAAAATTTGCACCCACTGTGCTTGCTTAGTCATGCTTCTTCTTGTTCCAACTTGTACTTTCAAGCAAAGGTTGTGAACTTAGTGTGTTTCATGGAATGTATTGGCATTTCAATTCGCACCTCTGGAGTGCAGATTGGAAACGGACAACTATGCACAGTCAGATTGCTCTTCAAATTTGGAGGGGAAGCTCCCTCTTTTGCTGATTATGCGTAAAAAGAAAATATTAAACTAATTGCTTATCTTTTTATCTCAGTTGAGAGCACAAGGTTATAAAACTCTTTGCGTTGTAGCTGAGGTTTTCTTTGGTTTCGTAACTTCAACTACAGCTAGGCATAAACTAATGACGCTTCTATCTTCTCAAGTAAATTCAGAGCAAGAGAATTTAGAAGTAAACAGGGAATGGTTGACAAACACAAAACTTAGACAAACTGGTTTCCAAAACACATCCGAAGATTCATTGTACTTTCAAATGTAAGCTGAAATAAAGTTCATGAAAGCAAAATATAAAACAAATAACACCGACAGATTTTGAGAATTTGGATCAAAGCAAGGTAAGCGTAAGATTTATTTCCTCAAAGCTTTCCAACAACAATTACATGTTTGGGACAGCAGATTGTAGCAAGAAGACAAGCATACAATTTACGGTCAAACCAAATTACATTGAACAAAGTGAACAGATACTGAATAGCAAACCTGGAGGCACTAAAGCTCAAAGGAAATATTCCGAGCCAATTTTTTTCCTTTTTCAATTTCTCAGATTACAATGCACCCTAAGGTTAGAAGATAAACCAAACGCGTTGAAGCAACTCTAACTGTGATGTACACCGTGATCCCTGATGTGGGCAAGGTGTGAGCATTGGTCGTAGGATCTTTAAATAAATTGTTGGCGTGTGAACTCAACTAAGAATGGCTGATGATGGCGGCATATGGTCAAAGGATCTTCTACCTAAATGTCGAAGGGAACTCTGACACTGGGCATGTGCTACCCAATCCGTGATGGAGTGAGGCCACCATATGGCTGAGTGATTGTAAATAACAATTTTGAATGAAATAATAGAATTTAAAGGACTCAACACCCGTATCGTGCTTTCTAACCCAAAGGAAAGTAGCTACCATAGGGCGGAGATGTAACTATTACAAATACCATCGGTTGTGAGAATGAGTACATAATCCGGTGATTAAAGCAATATTAAAGAACAATCAAGTAAAAGACCAACGCTTAGCTTACAATAGATAATTATTGCCCTGCAATGTCAAGATATCAGATGCCTTTCAAATGGTGCATTCAACAATAAATCTGCTACAAGCCTTTAAGTAAACCTCAACACCAAATCCAAATAAGAAGATGCAGATTTCTGTGGACAGTTATGACAGATCTGTACTTTTCAACCTTTAACCAGCAACATAGAAATTCACTGAATGATTCAAAACTCACTCCTCTCTTACCCAAATGACCTCAACTCAGATGCAAAACACAACTAGGATGATGGCGCCTAAGATGAATGCAAGAAACCAACGTAAAATGCCTCAATTTATTTATGCACGGATTCCAAGGTGATACAGAATGGTACGGCCCAGCAAGAGGGGCGATTTTCTTTTAAAAATCACAGACTTGACAATAAATTTTATAACTTGAGGAATATGTTCGCCCTTAATAGACAAAAGGAATAAGATGATACCCAGAAGCAATATTTTTGTATTTTTCGAATTACAAGCAAAAACATAAATCCGCTGTAGCTAAAAATGCAAATACTAGAAACCCTCTAATATGCAAATCAGACCTAACAATGCAATAAGCTGAATACAATGCACAAACTAAATGCAACTCACAAAATAGATTGAATCACCACTAGTTGTTGTCTTGCAAACAAGAAGCGATGCCCGAGCTAGGAGGCCTTCATTCCTCGAAGCAGTTCCAGAGCCAAACCGGCAGCATAACAATACTGTAGACCAAAGATGTGAAATGAGGCTCAAAGTCTCCCTTTTATAATTTCCTGTTGACTTCACGAAACCCTAAAATCCACTTCAAATTCAAAACCCTAATCTTTTCTCAAAGATGGCGTCCATTTCCTTCAAGCTCAATATTGACTTTTAATTAAAATCAATACTTTAATAAATGCGTCCACTTTATAGCTTGTTTTGACTTTGGGTAAAATATAAAATATAAAATAATCTTTAATGAGGCGACACCCTCAAAAAGATCACTTTTCAAAACAACATAAAGTCAATAGACTAGGCCAAGGGGTCAACGTTCGAATATAATATTAAAACGTGACTTTTAATTAAATATATCAACTTATCTCTCCAATTGTGCCCTGAAGCCAATAATGACCAAGTCAACTGACCAAACTGAAGTAGGAAGTCAACCATGCCGAACCCAACTGAAAAACTGCCAGAAATAGAATTTACTAAAAATAGTAAATTCCTGAAGATGCTCAAAATGTCGAGATGAACATACCACTGCGAAGCTCTCAAAACCCAAAAGAATCCGCCATTGAATCCACCACCGAGCAAAGACATCCCAAAAAATAGAAACCCTAATTTTACCTTCTCGACTAGCCTTCTGTTTTAAAAGGCCAACCGTCATCCGAAAGATCAGTTTGAGAAGGGGACATTACAATCAGCAATTTTGTTATAGCAACAATGGTTAAAAAAAATAATGAGCAAGCCTGCTCTTATTTATACACAAACATAGGAGTAGGGAACCCTAAAATCTCCTTGTGTTAACAATTAGTCTTGCCAATCTGCAAGATTTATTCCTATGTCTAAACAAAGATAACTAATAGTTAACTAGAATTACTAACATCAATTAACTGATCTAAAACTAAAGAAAACTCCAACTGTACAATAGATGTCTCCAAAGATAGACATGCATGAAAAGAGGACAGCCAGTTAACTTGGAAAAGGCATTAAGTTAACTGCTGATCTAAATTCTATCCTTGGAGAACGCCAAATGCCTCAACTGGCAGTTCACTCATTGACAACTTGGGCAATCAAGTCCTCCAGAAAGTTGTTAATTGCCTCTACGTTTGGAACACTGATACTCTCCTAAATGATGTAATGTCTCTGCAACATCTCTTCACCATGCGCGATCTGATTTAGGAATTCACTTCTCCTTTCAGCTACTTCATCAAATATCGCTAACATCGCTGTAACTTGACTCAACTTGCAGTCAACAGGGTCACCATTGAAACTACTACGGATAAGATTTTGAAATTCAGTCTGTACTTCGCCGAGATCAATGTAATCACCATTGTCACGTTAATACTGGCAAGGAATTTGTGACATAAATGTTCTTATGAACCTGAGAGTATTTGCCACCTTTTGTCTACATTTAGCCATTTCTACAAAGATTGCTTCGTAGGTTTTTACTTTGAAGATATGTTGTTCTCTCCAAGTAAAAAGCTTTTGCTTGTTTTCTTTTGTAGTGACAGAATCATACGCCATCCTCAAGTCGGAGATAATGATCTCGTCCCTTGGCTTCCTTTCTGCCATGCTTTGCTCTAATTCCTAAATTCCTGAGCGAAGATCGTGGGCGTTGTACCTCAATTGGTACATCTCTGCAAGTATGAATCGACCCCTAGTGACGAACTCTTCTACCCAGTCTCACAGGTGTTTCCCATAAATAATCGACTGACTCAGCTGATTCCAACATTTGTGAGAGTAAAGCGGTGACATGTGAAGTATCGTGAAGTAAGTTGGAGATGTACTGCCGCAATTGTCGATTTTTAGCCTTGAGGTCTGCCTTGTCTTCTCCATCTTTGAGCACTCTCTCCTTCAAGTTAACTGCTGCAACCTCAAAGAGATTTACATCAGCTTGTCATGTACTTCTACCAAGGTTGGCTTTGACCAATGTGAAGTCATTGGCCTCAAACTCGTTGGCATTCCTGTCCTCTGGTGGTGTAGCAATTTCAATGACCACTTCGTTGTTAGCATTCTTCTCCACATGAACTTGCTTCTTGAGTTTATTTTCTGATGAGTCTTGGTAGACATTATCAAACTCTACAAAGTCCAAGTGGTAAGAAGCTTTTCTCTTCCTACCCAGGAGGTTCTCAAGCCAAGACGAAGAGTCTCGACTAACTTCACTGGAAGGATTGGCTCTAGTCTCATCCACTCCTGATGAATGAGTTGGTGTTGAGATGTCACGAATTGGTGAATTAGACTCCAAATCAATGTAAATTGGAGAAGGCTGCGGTGGTGACGGAAGAATGGGAGGCTCTGCTTCAACTTTTGGTACTGATTCAACTATATCCTCGACTACATCCATTTGTTGTTCTGGCTGATTCCTACTAGGAGACTGCATCTTTTCCTTCAAATTCATCGACATCCTACAGTTCTTTGTACCCTCTGGAGGATTGCTCATCGCTTTCACTTTGGGTTTCCATCTAGAAGTGGTAGGTAGTGTGATGGGAACCACTGGCGGCTTTGTAACTGGAGTGACTACCCTTCATGTGATCTTGCTATTCAAGAATAGCCTGCTATTCTTTACAACCCAACTTGTCCTTTCCTCAATGGAGGTGCTTTCTTTGGTCTCTGGCATATGTGGGAAACAAAACTTCTCCATCATCATCTGATAAACCCTCCACATCTTCTGATAAGAAATCAACAATCTGAGGAAGAGTAAATCTATTGCAATTATGCCCACACTTTGAACTAATCTTCACAACTAAATCAAAAATCCTCCATGGTAGGTTTATGTGAAGAATTGTTACCAAGGCGAGTTGCCAAGAGACCCCAAGGGTCATATGAACGCCTTTCTATGAGAAACTTGAGATTAAGCTTCATCATTTCATTGCTCATCAATTTAGCGTCAGCTACTGATTTGCATCTATATATACCCATCTCAAAAGGGAAACCAGTAGCAGACTTGCGTTTGTTACGCAAAAAGGTGTGCACTTCATGCAATTGCCTTAGGAACTCCATGAATATTGCCTTATCTGATGGGTATCGAGGTAGCATGGCTGGATTGTTTGAAAAACCATATATGCAAATATAGGAGAATGTGGGGAATTGGATAAACCAATCAGCCCAATCCGCCATTGCCAATTTGGTATATGCTGAAAACCGTATATGTAACTCGTTGTCAAGATCCTACATTGTATGCATCAGGAAAAGATCATTTACTTGCTTGAAGTGTTGATTTGATTGTGAAAATTCTAACTGCGGGAAATGCTCACGAACCTTCTGTATGCCCAGAGTTCCAACAACATTCAGCCCTCTAAACTTGCCTTGAAAGGCTATAAGATATATGAGGTATGAAATCATGTGGAATTCATGGGCTTTGAAGGACCCTGTCATCTCGCTGTGAAGGGTGTCGTTGATCAAAGCCGACCAGTTGTGTTCTCTATTATTGACAAGTTGGGACATGATGTAGAACATCCATGGCTGAAACTTGTGTGCTTTTGCTTGACTTGTGACATGGTTGAGCAGAGTGATCATGATAGCAAACTCATCCTTGAATTCACCACGTCCAACATTTCTTGGCAAATTGGGTCGTTTCTCTTTGAGCCACCTTTGTGCCATCCTTTTCTGGCACTGTTCCTTTTGCGTATTCCATGCCTTTTCACATTCTTCAATTTATATAATGAGGTTATCTGGATATGGTGGAATAGCAAACACCTCTCAATGTCTCTTGGCTTGAGGCTGCAAATTATTCGCCCATCTACTGATTGGATTTCCCGTGAAATGGGATTGTAATGTTTGACACAAGCAATTAAAAACTTGATGTTTTGTGCCGAGATAGGAAAAAAGGCTGCCTCAAGTAACCAGGATTGTTCAAGATTTTGGATTGTGATGCAGTCAATGCCTACCAAAGTGTTCAAATCAACTACTGGATGTACTTGATGTAAATCAGCGTCAAGTGTCTTCAAGAAATCGTGAAGCAAGACCGATTTGGTCTTGAATTCGACTTGAGAGAATTGCATATTTGAAAACTCGAAGAATGATTGTGAACACGACTATGTTTGAACAACTTTTGCGCAAAGCTAAAAATAGCTTCGCCGAGAGGCAAAAAAAGACAGATTTTTGGAAAAAAATCTGAGATATGGGTTTTGTAAGGAATGTCATTCTGAACAAACCTAGATCGTTCGTTTTTCGAAAAATTGACTTTTTCAAGAACATGCAAGAACCCCTCAGAGGTAGAAGCTGCGAGGCAATTTTTTTCCGGAAAATTTTGAGATGTGGGTTTTGTAGGCGCCTGTGTGCAGAAGAGACCTAGATTGATCGTTTTTTGAAAAAGATGATCTTTTTCAAAAAATCTGGGACATGGGTTTTGTGGCCAATTTTGTGTTGAATAAACCCAAAATGTTAGATTTCTCAAAAAAATGATTTTTCTTGAACATGCAAGAAACCCTTGGCGTGGAAGTTGAAGAAGCTGTCGAAAATTTTTCCAATCTTCGAGAAGATTGAAAAAGATGGACTTTTGTTTTTGAAAATTGATGCCCTGGAAAAATAGATTCTGGAAAGATGTTCTTTTGTGCAACCTAAAGTCAAATCTATAAAGAAATGTGAAAACCCCCTTCGTTTGATCCTTCAAATGCTATTGAAAAGAAAATTTTGTGTTCACCTCTTGAAGTCAACCTGCAAAATAATGAATTATGGATGCCCAAATGCTTGTTAAATAAGGTTTGGAGGTGAAAGGAGTAGTTAACTCGTGAAAACCCTAATTTTAGGAGTCATCCTGCGAAAATATCCTTTAACTTGAAGAATCCCTAAAAATTTGGGTGGCCAAAGCATGAGAAATTCTTCAAAAATCTGTAACTCAAGTTGACTTGGGCGCCACCTTGAGATTAGATGTCCAAGTTTTGGCAGTGTTAGGAAATTTTTGAAGATTTTCAAATTTTGCTTGTTTTCGGTGATTGGTACCCCTTGTTTGAGCATTGTTTCCCGCCAATCTGTGAGCAATTGAGACTGAAAGTGAATTGATCTAGCAAGCCTGATCAAGTTTGAGGTGATTGATACCTCACACCAACCTCTGATCTCACATCTGACTGCTTTTCAATCTGGGCACCTGGCTGACTGGGGCGCTTTGCATCACCAGAGTTAGTAAATTTTCCAAATTTTCATCTTTTCTTTGATAAAATGCCTCCGTTTGATCTTTGATTGATGACGTTTGATAGGTCTTTTGAGTTGACAGATGGATTCACTGCGGAGCATGACCAAATTTGAGAAGAACTTGTTGGAGGCTGCAAACCTTAAAAACTGGTTTTGAGGGCTTGAAATCTTGGGCGCCCTTGGCTAGCAGGGGCACTTTTGTTTGCCAAACTTAAACCAATTTTTAATGATTTTCAACTTCTCCAATTTAACCTCCTGTGCTTCGATCTGCAATTGCTGGTGACGGATGGATCCTATGATTAGGCTGAGATATTTAATGGAAAGCCTGAAGAATTCCAAAAAGGATGATTGGTTTTGCAAACTCTAAAAATTGTTTTAGAGGGCTCAAATTCCTATGCGCCCTTGGCTGACTGGGGCGCCCATGTGTTCTAGAGACAATTTTCACTATCTTCTTGACGAAAACATCTTAATTTGATCTTCATTTTTGGATGTTTGAGAGCTCGGGTGAAGCTGCTAACGGACTCATCACAAAGCCTGACAAAATATGAGGACCTGCTGGAGGTCATGAAAGCTAAAAACTGAATCTGATGCTCCAAAATTCTGGGCGCCCCTGGCTTGCAAGGGCACTTTTCTGCTCTAGAATTAGTCAATTTTGAGTTTCTTGACTTTCTTTGACTTTCAACATTTCCCTGCTTGATCTTCGTTTCCGGGCATTTGATAAATCCTGTGAACTGGATGTTGGATTCATCGCGAAGCTTGAAGAATTCGGCCCCGTAACTGCAAATCCTAACAATTGCATTTGAACCCTTGAATTCATGGGCGCCCCTGGCCTGCAAGGGCGTTTTTGCATTCCAGAGTTAATCATTTTCAATGAATTTTTTACTCTTCTAGAGCTTTGCATTCACATGTTTGTCGATGATGTCGATCGCCATTGCTGTTGATGTGACTACATTCACCGTTGTGCATGCATGACAAACATAAATTGAAAAAATCCTAAGGCATTGAAGCCTAGGCGCCTTCCTTGAGGTAAGGCGTCCATCTCCAATGTTAGAATAATTTTAGCAATTTTCAACTTTTCAAATTCCCCTCTGTCGTTCACCATTTTTTGAGCATCTTTCGCCATAGGTTGTTCTGTGCAGTGTTTGAAGCTTAGATTTTGACCATCCTCCATTGATGACCTCAGAGGTCCTAACTTTTCTCCTGAAAAAGCGAAATAGACCCACTAGAGAAAAAGTGACTTTTTGACAATTTTGATTGGACTAGTGTGATCGCGACGAAAGATTAACCAATCAAAATCATTTTGAGCCATTTCTGGAAAGATCTTATTTTTAGGTTTTTTCTAAAAATAGGGGCTTGAAACCCTAATTTCAAAATTTTCAAAATTTTGCAATCTTTCTTTTGACAATAAACCCAAAAAAACTCCATGGTCCATTTGTTGTTCAGAAATCTCTAAAAGTAGAAAATTGCTATTTTTAGACATTTTGACCTTTTTTGACTTTTGATGACAACTTTACAAGATTTTGACCATTTTTATCAAAATGCCTTAGTGAAGCAAAAAATTTATTTTAGGTACAACAGAATGAAAAATCTCTGTAAAAGCGAAAAAGACCCACTAGAGAAAAAAGTCACTTTTTCTCTAGTGGGTCTATTTCGCTTTTGTTGTTCAAAAATCTCTAAAAGTAGAAAATTGCTATTGTTTTCGCAGTTTAGTTCGCTTTCAATAAAGGGGGTCCCATTTGTAGGAAGGGTGTTGTGTTGTTTTCACCACACTCCAATACAATGTTGACATAATGTTAGTCCATTTCTTGGATAGTTATTCAGGAAGTGCTTTAGAATCTGAGGTTGTTCTTTCGAGTTTTATCATTTGGTTAGGATTTGTACTTGACTCAGAAGGGAGTCATCTACTGTGTCTTGACACCAAGTCTCGCGATTACTATATTTTACACACATAATTAATTGCTCTAAGTCATTGAGGTTTCTTAGAAGTCGTGGTAGGCGAAAAATCTTAAATCCTACTTAATCACCCTTGTAATTCTCAAACCCATTGGAGGCTCCACTGCTTGCCAGCCAATAAAAGAATTGACGGAATATCAATATGGAAAAAGAAAAAGAGAATATGATGTGCTAAAAGGAAATATCTGAAAGAGAGCAATATTAAAGAATTTGGCTTTGGGAATATGCGAGTAACTCCATTGGGGCTATAGACGCTCGGCTGGCAATGGAGCAATACTCGTGAGAATTATAGGATGCTTTTGAAGTTGGGATCATTATGTAGCTCGTCACGATAGATTCTAGGAGCTTCAATGGTCTTTTGAGTTGGAATGAACGCATATGCACACACTTGTAATCAAAAGATGCGGTGCCTTGATCCAATTTAGGATTCCTCTTCCCTTTTAAGTATGTTCCCTAGTCAATTGATGGGTTGGAAAGAATTATCCAAAGGTTCTGAGTATGGAATGGGTTTTGTCTTTGAAATGTTCAGGAACATTTATTTAGGTTGGCGCTAGATGTTGTGACCTTTTCACACATCACCCCATTGCAAATGGGGAACCCCCTAATTTTTGCTTCGTTTGGGTCTTTTGTCTTTGCTTTTGGGTCGTTTTGTCATTGTCTCTCTTTTGTTTGTCTTTCCGGGGATGTGCCCGTCTGAATCGAAATTTTGGCTAAGTCTGTAGAATTAGGGTTTGCTTTCTCATGTCAGTTTGAGGTCAAATCAAGTTTGGCTATTGAAATCTGAGACTAACATTGTTGTCAGGAGGGCTACAAACAAGTTTCCACTAGATTTTCACCAAGTTCCGACAATTTACTATTTTTAGTAAGTACTTGATTTGGGGAGTTTTCTCAGCACAGTTGAAATTCTGACCGGTACACTGCATTCTGGGCACCTTGAGCTATTTGCCTGCAAATTTTGAGTTGGAATGGACGACTTGCTATTTTTAGAAGTCTGGCATTTAGGAGTTGATTTTAGGGTTTACATGCGAAGTTTTTCAATGCATGTCCGAAGAATATTTCTGGGTTTTCTGAGACCTACGCAGTGGTATAACATGCAAAATGAGACGATGACTTTCAGTACTTAGCCTTCGGAGGCTATTTTTAGGGTTTGCATGTTGGAATTTTCTATGCATGTTCGGACATTCCTTGTGGGTTTTTCGAGAGCTTCGCAGTGGTGTAACATGCAAACCAGGATCAGGACCTTTTTCAGGAGCCGTCTTCAGGAGCTATTTTTAGGGTTTGCATGTAGGACTTTTCAGCGCATGTCAAGTTATTCTTTATGGATTTTTCAAGAGCTACGCAGTGATCTGACATGCAAACAAAGTTGGTCACTTTTTCGGAAACTTACTATTTTTAGCAGATCCACTCTGGCAGCCCCCCCAGCACTTCAGTAGCACAAACTGGCCGACATGCAACAGAAACGGGGTCAAACGAAGATCGTTTAAGCAACATGCAAGTCAAATTAGGGTTTCCAGCTTCGGGGCCTAAAATGAGGGGTCAAATGCCGGAATTTTCGAAAACCAGTGTATCCCACTACGATAAGTATCTTTCGAGCTATCCACTGGTAAAATTTGAGGGCAATCGGAGCACTTACTATTTATAGTAAGCCACTTCTGAAATAGGCTATAAATAGTAAGTCAGCAGCAGGCGCCAGTGTGAACAGCTAAGTTAACTCATGAGGATCACGTCATTCAAATTTCAAGATAAACAGGAGTTGTGGAGGTCTCGAAATCAGGTAGTTGCTATAAATAGGAAACCACCTCCAGAAACATGCTATAAATAGCAGGTCAACACAAATAGCAGGTGTGGACAGGTTAGTTACGTCACAAGGGTCAAGGTAAACGAGTTTCAAGCTTTGAGAGGTCACAAAACCTTGGAAATCACAGAGACTTCAGAAACTGCTAAAAATAGTAAGAAGGGCAAGCAAGGTGTGAAAGCCTAAAAATATTCTAAGTCTGAGAAATTTGAAGCTCCCTACCCCAAATGTGCCTTAAGATGAAGAGAAGTTCCAAGAAATTTCTAAATATTGAAATATTGAAAATTGGAAGCTCAAGGCCTCATATGCGCCCTAAGCAAGGATGGGAGTTGAAATTTTCTCTAAGTATCCAAAACTTGAAGTAAGACCCTTTGAATGCGCCCTTGACTTGTGGAGAGGCTGAAAAAAATCTAAGTATGGAAAATTTGAAGCTCAACCCCTTGAATGCGCCTTTGACTGGGAGGAGGCCTTAAAAAAAATCTAAGCATGTGAAACTTGAAGTAGACCCCCTCATTTGCGCCTTGACTTGAAGGGGAGACTAGAGAATATGCTAAATGTTTTAAATTTGAAGTAAGACCCCTTGTATGCGCCTTAGCTACTTGAGGAAGATTAAAAAGTTTCTAAGT
>VDFB02257141.1:0-44212 GCA_007258455.2 Sequoia sempervirens | reverse complement strand
AGAGTGAAGGGTGTACGATTAAACAAAGTCGAGTTTGGAATTTTCTAAGAGGGGCTTTATGGATCCATGTTTCTTTTTGGTTAATATTTATGTGGTACTTAAGTTGCAATTGTACTCACTCGAATTCGCATTTTTGGGTTATATTATTTGTCCCATATCTCATGGTACTTGTTTTATTTGTCATTTTGCTATTCTTTTGTACAAGAGTTTGGGCCCTTTCAATCTCGCCTTTATTAATATGAAAAATAATCTTCATAACTATTACATTGGGCAATGAAGAAGTTATTGTTTGAAGAATATCATGAATCACAATTTAACTTATGCAAATCCTTACCACCAATTTTGCCAAGTTGCTCTTTTTTATTACATTTTTTCTAATGCTCAAAATGATGCCTTTTACTAGGTTCAACTTTCCCTTTTATATTTTGACTATTGGCCACTAATTTATCCCTTTACATGAAAATTTTAAAAGAAATAAAAATAGTTAATTGCTATAGATACACAACTTCCTCTTGCTTTTGCATAACACTTTACATTTGTGAAATTCTCCTCACCTAGTTGCTCATAGTCTAGCATTGCTTAATCATGATTTACCTTTGACTGCATTTTAATAACCTTACTACATTTTCCCAACTCAGTTCTCAACAACAAATGAGGAATTCATAAAAGAAATAGCATGCCTCCCTACAAAACATCTAACATGATACCCTAAATAATAGTAGGCTTTTCTAGTCTACTTTTTTTTTCACTGAGGTCTATTTTAACAAAATACTTAACATTAAATGCATAGATAGTATATATAAACATATGTTTTCATCCATGTTATATAAAATGGCTTTAAGAAAATATTGTGTCCATAAGATCAATGGAAATAAGGTAAAAAATTATTTGAATCAAAGTACTTTATGAGTTTCTTTTGTATTTGTTGTACTCCATCATCAAATTCCATAGTGCTTCAACATATGAAACCATGTTCATAGAAAAAATGTGATATCCTAAGATTAGGACCATACCATAAAATACCATTTGGACCTTAGTCAAGCCTTCCCAATATTTTTTTGATTGGAATAGTTTTGTATTTTAAAAATTATTGTAAGAAATAAAATAAATTTTTGTATTGAATTCTTATTTGATTGCCCAATCTTCCTCATGATAGGAACCATAGTGTTGTCAAAGATACATTTCCTTTCCAATGCCATTAAATCTATCAACCTACCAATAGCCTATCACAGATTAATGTAATAAACAAAATCACAGTCTATTATTTTTTGACTCGAGTTTCAAATCACCCATTCATGATTTTACTTGTCTTATTCCAACTTTTGTGTATTTTTTTGTCCAAACTAGTTTCCTCTTAATCATTTAGATACTACCTATACCTCCTTTTCTATTACAAAGTAAATTTAACAACAATGTCTTCAAGCAGGAAAACTTTGTTTGAGTGGCACTTTTAAACATTTACCTTAAGCATAATAGTATTACTTCTAAATTTAATCTTTGTATCAACAAGGTTTTCCTTGATCCTTTCAATCTACTATCCATTTTACTTGCTTGTCCTTATCTAAGATACCCTTCTCAAGAACATTAAGCAACTTGCATTTCCCAAATTTACTGACTAGGATAGATATCCTATAAATCAAAATTTCCAATCAAAATTGGTTACCTTGGTAAGTCTATCCACCATTATATTAGGCCAATTCCATTGACAGAGAAAGATCAAAACTATTCTTATGATCTACCACTTCCTCTTTGGAATTCCCTGAGAGTATACAAGTCCAATAGATGACAACATCTTGTCTTCATCCTCTAGCATAACTGATAACAACTTGCTACATACCTTGCAGCATCTTACTCTATTCCCTTCCAGATTATAGTGGTTCCACATCAGTCAAATAATTTTTTCATTCTTGTGTCTCTTGAATATGGCATCCATTTACCTCGTTTCATTCCTTGATCTCCTAGAAAATTGGTACATAGGTTCTTTCTCTGATTCATAATAGTCCATGCAGATTAAATGAAACCTCTTCCATGGACTTATGCCACATATGATTCTTGAAATGTAATAATTAAATATTTTTGGCGGAGCTAAACTCCTTCCTCTTAGGACATCCATATCTTGGATTTCTTTCATCCTTAAAGCATTTCCAAAGCTATAGTTTGATTTCCAACTCAAATTTTCTCTTCTAATGAACATTTACATTAGTTCGAGTAACAATTCTCATTTAAATCATGTTGGTTTTGATATTATCTTTCAAAAGATATCATAATTATTACATACCTAGTCACCAAACATGAACATTTCTCGATAACTCTAATTCATGAGTACATAAATCTTCCCTTTCATGATCAAGCATACTACCTATCTTTCTCTAAGGTATCAATGATAATAACAAATTGTTCTTCCGAAACAATTACATATAGAATTTGTGTTGTAAATATTTCTTTCCCTTTGGTCAAAATTCTTGACCTTTCCACTACCTTTCACCAATAATTCCAATACCTTAACCATTTTAACTTTACCAACCTTGTTGTGGTCATCGAGTTCATGAATTCGAGGTTAAAAATTCTCTCCTACTGGAGATACAACATTAAACCTTATTGAAAAGGGTACTTATTTGAGTACATCTACTCTCCCTCTTTCCCACTTAGTGTTTTCCAAAACATTAGATCATCTTAAAGTTGAACTCTTAACAATTAACCGCTCTCTACAATTTGAATTGATGTAATATTCCTTGTTGTTGGCTTTTGATAGTTGATTGACTATTCTCAATTTTCTTACCCTCCACAGTATACCTTAAATATGATTTTTCATTTCCCAAATTGGATTCATCATCGCCTTTCAATAGTTGGATCCACAATAATGAGATCTAATGAATAATCAACAACTTTTCTAGCTAAGAAATACTCTAATATTTCATTCCAAGTCTCTTTTCCATGTGTACTAGTAGCTTTTTAACCGCATTCAACTTCCCATTTGTCATGCCCACTGTAGACACCCAAATTTGGACATTTAATTTATCCAAATTTATCCCCTTTCGTCTAAGCATCCCCTTATTTGCATTAATTAAGTAATATTGCTATTATTTAATTAATATCTTTAATTTTGTCAAATCCCTAAGGTATTTAATTAATAAATAAATACGTTATCTCTTTAATCCTCATTTTCATCAAATGACATTTATTTAATTCCTCACATATCACATCCCTTTCTTAATCTTAATTATTCTCCTAATCTCATCATTAGGATGTGTGCATGCTTAATCCTTGATTAGGATGTGTCACATCCTCCAACTTTTGCAAGTTGGCCTCTAATCTCTCTTAGCCACCTAACCCTCCTCTAATCCTTCATTAACTAGCCTAATCAACCTCTCAAAGAATTTTTAATTCCTTTTATCCTTCCAAGGAATATTAAATTCTATTTTCTCTTCCCAATGTGATCTTTGACTTGTCACATCAAGTCACATGTCACACCCTCCATAATTTCCCACTTGCCTCTAATCTGTCATTAATTAGTCTAATCAAGTATTTGCACAACTTTAATCACTCCATGTCATTTTTCCTAAGTCAACCCTATTAAATATTTTTTTCTTTTTGGAGAAGGCACTACATTCCCCATGTGAATTTTTAATTCACATTTAATCCCCCAATGCATCCCTTGGAATTTAAAATTCCTTTTCTCATCCCATGAGGATATTTGAGGAATTTTTAATTCCCCACATGTCCTCTCACCCACATGGGGACAAGTACCTCCTTTATGAGATCTTGTCCCAATCCTAAGGTACTATGTACTCCCTCCATGTCATGTACTATCCTTCCACCTTATGTACACATCATCATTTTCAAACCACTTCACATGCCACATGTCAAGATGTGAGGGCTTGTGAGTTCTCAACTCACCTTAGCCCTACATCTTGATCTTGGTGGCTTAATCTTGACTGTCCATTTCCCTAGAGAATTCCAAAATCTCTATAAATACCCCCTCTGTTCTCTCATTTTGGGAGAGATCATTCATGCTATCCAAACTCTTGCAAAAAAATTTCTTGAGCCATACTTAGCCATTTTTCATACTTGCACCCACTTTCATCCATTTTTCATCAATTTTATAATCCACATTTGCATCCCTTGCCATCTAAGGAGCATACAACACCAAAGATCAAAGGGCCAACCAAATGATCGATTCGAGACAAGGTAAAAGGTTTCATTTTGTTGTCTTTATTTTGTATTGAATCCAACTAGGCTAATCTTGAGGTGTAGGGTGTCTTTTGTTGTTGTTTTGCACTCTCTTATTTGTTGCTCGTATTCTAGCAAGTAAATTTTCCCTATCACACCCACAATTTTTTTACGCCTGAACATCCAATTTTTTTTGATAATGTTACAAAACACCAACAAATGACAACCATGCATAAACTCAGTGACCTCTTATACACATCGAATGATGATGTGTGAACAACCTCACCTCCAACATGCCACCCAAGATTAGGGTGTGAAAATGAGACTCCTCTGGGTAGGCACATAAACACAGGTGATGATATCACTATGTTAAACTTCCCATTTGTCATGCCCACAATTTTTTTACGCCTGAACATCCAATTTTTTTTTATAATGTTACAAAACACCAACAGATGACAACCATGTATAAACTTAGTGACCTCTTATACACATCGAATGATGATGTGTGAACAACCTCACCTACAACATGCCGCCCAAGGTTAGGGTGTGAAAATGAGACTCCTCTAGGTAGGCACATAAACACAGGTGATGATATCACTATGTTAATTCAAAATGCTACAACTAAGTTTCATTCAAATTTTGTGTGGTAAAATTATTGTTTGACAATGTTGGAACCTAAGTTGTTGTGATTGACCGATAATTGAGGACTAATGAGTTTAACTCCACGTAGTTCATTTTTAACCACTTTAGTTTAAATTTAGGACTCACATCTATATAATACCTTCACCTACCCAAATAAGGTTGATGTCTTTGAGTCCTATTTTAGAAATAATAGTTTTACCATAGTTGACTCTACTAATGACTTAACTATTAAATTTTAGTTCTAGCATGTGTACTATTAATATTATTACTTTGAACATTAGTATAAATGTTAATACGTATTTGTCTTCTTTATGATTTCCTTCTTTATAGGATAAAAGACAGTGTTAGTCAGATACAACTATTTTGTAGTGCATTAATATTGCTCAATCACAATAATATTAATGTCAATCCTATTTCCAATATTGATTATTTATTTGATATACTTATTTTACTCTTTGAATACATGTACTAGCACCTCTCAAGCTTATCATCATTCCTAAAGCATTGAGTTTATAAGATGAATGTTGACCATTAATAATGTCCTTATTTAATATTTAGTACCCCATGAGTAACATCATTGTTTAGTTACAATCTATTCGTTAATGGAACATTGTTGATATAGGTTAAAATCCAATTAGATTCTAAGAGATGTCCCCACCACGAATCTCTAACAAGGTTACCATCAATGACACGTACATTGATGTTGATCGATGTAAACATTTAATACCAAATCCTCATATTGTAACATTATTAATAATATTACTGTGACAAGGCGAAAATATTGTTCCAGAAATGAGCAATAAGAACAAATGTGAAAGAAACAATAAAAACACCTAACACCTCAAAATTAGCCTAGTTGGATTCAAAACAAAATGAGATAACAAACAACAAATTTACCTTGTCTTGAATCGATCCTTTGGTCCTTGATGGTTGATTTTGTGTATGATCCTTGGATGACAAAGGATGTTGATATGAGATGCAAGATGGATGAGAAATGAATGAAAATGGTATGATGGATGCAAGGAATGCAAGTTTTTAGCTAAGTATGGCTCAAATGAAAATTTTGCAAGAGTTTGGTTAGCACAATGATCAACCCTTAAATGAGAGAAAAGATGGGGTATTTATAAAAGAAGTTGAATTCTCTAGAGAATTCAACGATTGAGATTAAATCAACAATGCCAAGATGAAGGGCTATGGTGAGTTGAGAACTTACAAGCCCTCACATTTTGACATGTGGAATGTAAAGTGGCTTAGAGATGGTGATGTGTAAATGAGGTGGAAGGAGGGTACATGATGTGTAAGAAGGACAAGTATTTTGCAAGTACCTTGGGGGATGAGAAGATTTCTTGGAAGAATAAAAAGTGAATTTAAAATTAACATGATTGGGGAATCTTGTGGATAAGACAAGGTTCCCAAGGGAGAGGTAGAAAGTACCTTGGATAAGACAAGGTGCCTAAAAAGCTAAACACTTGTCACATGTGATTTGATGTGACAAGTCAAAGATTCCATGGGGAAGAGTTCACATGTGACTTGATGTGACAAGTCAAAGATCGCATGGGGAAGAGAAAAAGGATTTTAATATTCCTTGGAAGGATAAAAAGAATTAAAAATTATTTGGGACATTGATTAGGCTAGTTAATGAAGGATTAGAGGAGGGTTGGGTGGCTAAGAGAGACTAGAGGCCAACTTGCAAAAGTTGGAGGATGTGACACATCCTAATCAAGGATTAGGCATGTGCTCATCCCTAATGATGAGATTAAGAAGTTGATTAAGATTAAGGAAGAAACGTGACATGTGAGGAATTAAATAAATGTCATATTTATTTAATTCACTTGATGAAAGGGGGATTAAAGAGGATAAGGTATTTAATTATTAATTGAATACCTTAGAGATTTAGAGGAATTTAAGGATATTAATTAAATAATAGCGATATTACTTAACTAATGCAAAGAAGGGGATGCTTAGACGAAAGGGGATAAATTTGGATAAATTAAGTGTCCAAATTTAGGTGTCTACAATTACCATTGTTGTTTTGAATGCTTTTAGTATTATACTTACCTTTACTAATCGTAATAATACTAATTCTATCCTTAACATTAATATTAAAATCATATTTACAAATATAAACATTACCCCTAAGTTTATCATCAGTATTATTTTAGTTGTCATTGTTATCACTTGTTTAAATGTCAATGCCACTATGTATTAAATGCTCTTATTAATTACACCATCAATAATGATGTTTAATTTTAATATTAATATTATTATTTATTATATTTATTAGTATTGATGTTGCTATTAATAATGATGTTAACTTCAAAATTAATTGCCCTTCTAACTAACTCTAATATTGATATTTCTATCACATAAACTTAATATTAATGTCGTTATTTGTTAAATGACATTATTATATCATGTTAACTCAATTGACTCCTACGTTGTGTATTAAGAATAATAAAGATTATTTCCCATTCTAATTTACCATTTCGAATAATGATATTAATGTAACGTCTAGGCACTTGTCTAATTTTAAGAGCATCAAACATTATGATAATAACATTCAGAGTTGCCACCACTAACTTAAGATTCTTTTTTAACTCCTACATACATAAAAAATACTTGTGGCATGCCAAATATACCCTCAAAATCATTGTAACGTAAGAGGAAAATTTTAATTTAGTTTATTGAGGTCTTACATCCATTTTGAATTATCCTTGACCGTTTTAAAAAAATATTGTTCAAGCTTTTCACTTAAAATGAGGTTTATTTCATTTTATCCCACCACTCTATCCTGCTTTTTCATCCCTTTCAAACCCTATTTCTTTTTGTTTTGTTTGGGATTTGTAGGTTGCGAGAGACTCGCATGTAGGTTGCTATGTGCTAGCAGATTGTTGTTGCTATAGGGAGATGAGGACAGTACCTATAAAGATGGGGGTCAAAGTTTGCACCATCATAAGACATTAAGCATATATCATTGACACATTTCGTATTTATGTGCTATCCTATTTATTTTTGTTTTCCAATATGTTAGAGAGAGGTGAATTTCCTGCATTACAAGGTCGATTGATACTTTGTTTTGGTTAATATGTTTTCATTTCCTTCTTATCTCCTGTAATGTCATAAAATTACACCGCTTGCAATTTCACATACATTCTTGTATCCACTTTATTGTTCATTCCCTTGCATTTGTGTAGATTCATTTTACCCCTTGCATTAGCCTTTTTCCCCTCTTAGGATGCTTAGGACCCCTTTTCAATAACTACCTTCACGCGTCAGCTTTGCATTGAACCTTGTGCTTTTCTTGTGCCTATTGTTTTGTAGCGTGATTTGTCTAAACA
Organism: Sequoia sempervirens; assembly: GCA_007258455.2. Classification (NCBI taxonomy): domain Eukaryota; kingdom Viridiplantae; phylum Streptophyta; class Pinopsida; order Cupressales; family Cupressaceae; genus Sequoia; species Sequoia sempervirens. The sequence goes on along the minus strand of VDFB02257141.1, from coordinate 36,062 downwards.
CTAGCATGTTGTGCAAACATCCGTGCACTGCGCTAGTGTCCTATGACATTTTGACATTCAAATGATTGTTTCTGAGCACCTGCCACTTGTCGGCTACTTTTTTCGATGGTAACAACCCAAGATTCCTTGTAACAGCTCGAGAAGCTTCTTTTCCTTCCTATTTTCTCTTTAAAAGCTATCTTTTCAATCCATTTTTCCTTCTTCTTGGTCTTTCTCTCTTGGAGATACTCTCTTCTCTCTTGCTTGCTCAACTCTCTACAACTTGCTACAACAACACTCTCATGTTTTTACAACGCTTCTTGCAACTCTCTTAGCTCTCACAACTATTGCTCTCTCTCTCTGGCTTCCTTTAGCCTTGCAGGTGATATCATGCTTATGTTGTATCTTTGAGCATCTTGGGATTTCTCACATCCCCTATCTATTGCATCTCTATTTTGTGATACAGGTTCTCCTCTTTGAGCAAGGATTGCTTTTATCACTCTTGTGTTCATTTTATTTATGCTTATTATTTCTCTCCATTTATTTGGTTGTTTGTGGAGGTGGTAGCATCAAAACGAGGGTTTGATTGAGGCAAGCCCCTAAACAACCCCAACATTTTCTCTCAATCTTATGTGTGCAGGTATTGAAGATATTTGTTTGCTAGAGGCTTCATTGTAGCTTGGTTTGTTGTGAGTGCTTTCTTCCTCTTCTTTCATTTTATCATCATTTGATCTATATATTACTTAGTTTATCTTACTTTATTTCAATTCTATTACTCTTTGTTACTTTAATTCATCTTAGATTTCTTAGTAGTTAGAGTAGTAGTCACTTTGTATTTTTTGCGATATTCTCAGCTTTCTGTCCATATGAGACTCTAGTGTGCCTTTGGGACTCTAGCGCGTCGCGTTGTCATCCATGTGTCGTGTTGAAGTCCTTTGGTCAAAAGCTTGGTAGTTTATCCAGAAAACCTGTATGACCTGCTCTTTCTGATTTTTAAACTCTTGCTCTATTCCTTGAGGTAGTTTAGGGCAGTTCACTCACTGGGATTCTCTTGAGAATAAAGAGACTTGTGAGCAGCGAATCCCCCTTCTCTACATCTCCCTGTAAAAAGAAGGAGGTTGGTTTCAAATGGGGTACTGACCCCCCCTTGAGGAGCTCACATCCTCCCCTCAGGGAGCCATGGCCCCTCAATGGTTGTGCCATGTGCAATGGGTTGCGACCCCTTTAAATTTTTTTGTTATTATTTTTATTTTTATTTATTTTTATATTCATTCTATTTTAAATTTCTCTTTCCTTTGTTCAACATTTTGTTGTGCCAGAAATATACTTTTTTTTTTTGTTTTATTTTCGTTCTATGTAGTTCATGTTCCTCATATGTGCATTTGTAAGACATTTTATGTAGTTTTGTTTTTGTTGCTATCAAGAGATCATTAGCTTAATTAGTTTGATATTCAAGGTAACTCATGTACACAACTTGATGAGCAGAAGAAGATTTTGTCACTTAAATACTCCATATATTAGTTTAATATTTTTTTAAAAATGATTTAAGGGAGTAAGTGCAAATATATGCAAAAATGGTGTACAGACCCTATAAACTAAACCTTTAGTATTTCTATGCAATCCTTATATAGATCTTGGGTTCATCATGAAAACTCATCTAAGAGATTTTTGCCATATCCCTTTACTTGATGAAGTGTACATATTTGCAACACAATACCAAGTTTCTTACATAAATTAAGACACAACGAAATAATGTGAAGTATAAAATAGTCACTCACATTTTTCTTGGTTTATAAACTAATCTTCAACTCTACATTCTCCCAAACATCTTAATGTTACATAAACATATAAAACAAATTTAATTTACAATATTTCTATTTGTCTTCAAGTCTCCCTTATCATAGTTGGAACTTCGTTTACAGGAAGGGAACCTTGCTACCTCTACAAACTTGCAGATTTCAAGCCAATGGGAAAAAAATTCTCTCCACCCAACCTTAATGGTTCATCAAGCCATGAAGGCTCTCACCATACCCCAAGTCAAGAGAATCCAAAAAATCCCTTATTCAAGCATTCACACAATACCGAACACATCCACATGGTCTAGTTTTCACACCCAAGTAGCTTAAATCCAAGGTTGTACTCAATATTAGAAAAACATCAACACAACACAACAATGCACAAGAACTTGCAGGTTTGTCTATGATTGAAAATGCCCGTGTTTTCTTAATACCCATTTCACATACCTTCTTACAAAATCAATCTCAACAAACTACACAAAGGCCACATGGGTTAAACATATAAAAACTTACCTCTTAACCTAGAAAAGCTTCCATGAAAGGGTGAGAAAGCTTTTCCTCTTCCATTATGTTTTTCTTATCCAACTTCAACCAACAAAACCCCCCTCCAAAACTCACCCAAATCACATTATATTCCTTTCTTGAGATGCCCTAACCCTAGGTATCCCTTTTGGGGTTTCAAAATTGGTCTCCAAAACTTGATTTTTTTCCTTTCCTCTTAAAAATGGCTTATAACCTTGTATATGGGTTGCACTTTCTCACCCACCCTCTTGAGACACCAATGAACAACTAAAAATATAAGGCTATGATAATTAATTTTAACCACTCAAATTATTTGACACACATAGAATAAACAATTTCAACTCAATATTGACACAATAGAGCATATTACTTCAAAATATGATGTAGGGTGATTAGGGTCCTTTAGGATTCTCTCGTTCCCATTGACTCATGTATATATTTGAAATCTCATTGGAATGGTTAGTCCTTGACAATAAAATAAATTGAGATATTCATAACTTGCACAATTTTCAATTTAACAAAACACTAAATTTGCGTACCTCGGTCATGCTTGTTAGTTACCACATGCATTATTATAAACCAAGTCTTGAAGGTCAATATACTCAAAACTTGCCATTCAATGTTAGCACCTTATAATTCTCTTTAAATCTGCAAACTATTAAAACATAATTATTTGAAATCAAATCAAACTCAATAATCTAATAATTTTATTGACAAGTCACTTAAGCATCCAAATTTATGCTCACCTTTATTTACGTACTTACCTCTAGAAAATAGCTTGAATAGCGCTAACCTTCAGCTTGATCCAAATTATTTAAGTTGAAATATAAAACTAGGGTTCTATTTTGAATAGTAGAAACTACACATTATAAACAGAAAATAAACAATGCAGATGCAATAGGAATGAACCCTAAAAGCTTTAACCATATAAAACAAGCATATAGAAAATACTAAACATAAAAAACCCTAAAATATTTAAACACAAACCAAACACATAAAAAATCTACGAGCAAAATACCCAAAAGATAAAATGAAGAAAACACTAGTTGAATCCACAAGAAATGTGTAAGAATCCACACAACAATAGGCCAAACAACTTTAAACAAACTCGCAAAAGATAGAAGAAGACAAGCAAGAAAATGAAATGAAAAAGAAAAGAGTTAAACTGATTTAAAACCCAAACTAAAAATCATTAAAACGACATTTATTACGAACTCGTGTGAGCTCCAGTTCACAAGGTCGAGAAATTTTAACGCTTATGCAACCTTGAAATTTTATTTTATTTTTAATATGACTTGCAGGGGCGCTAAAATCAACGACCCTGCAAGTGCGAAAAATTTTCTAACATTGAAAATTGAACTTTCTCAACTTGGTTTAAAATGTGAATTTTGATAAACTGAAAAAGGTTAACACTCAGAATGACATTTCGAGGCTAGGGGGACCACGCATGAGGGCCAATGTGATTTTCCTCATTTTACATTCTTAGAGTGCATGGGCTACGAAATAGACAATTTTCGTAGGGGTTATCCCACAAATTAAGCTTAGCTGAATTCAAGGATAACTATTGGCTCTAACTGGGAGCTTCCTTCAATCACCCTTTGAAACGATTGAAGGGAGAATAATTCTAGTCTCTAAGTTCCTTCATCTATCCATTGGGTGTAGAGTCAGGTGACAAAACAAAAAGACACAAAAAGACTTAAAAAGAAAAAGATGCAAAAATTGTACAAGTATTTACAAAACTCATATGTCACCTCACTGGGTGAAGTGCTTTAGATGTTGTCCACTATGTGGTAGTGAAAATGGAGTGCCATCTTGGTATGCGAGCAAGAAATTATTTTTACCACAAAGCTAGAAAATCTTGAAAGGTCCTCTCCACAATGAATCAAACTTCTCGTGCATACCTTTGGGCTCTCTTCTCTTGTCCCACAAGAGAACTAGATTTCCAACCTGGAAGTCTCAAGACTTCGCTTTCTTGTCAAAAAGCTTTTTGACTTGATCGTGATGTTCTACAATATGGTCCACCGCTTGAACACGATTCTCCTCTAATTCAGTGAGGAACATGATGCATTTATCCACAACATTGTCAAATGTCTCATCTTCTATGGCCTTAGCCAATTTCAGTGCGGGCAATTCCAAGGTGATTGGAATTTTTGCATTCAACCCATACAAAAGCTGAAATGGTGACATACCTATTGCCCATTTTGGGGTAATCTTATTAGCCCACAAAGCATCATACAACACCTTGTGCCATGATCTTTGGTTCTTGTCTACTCGCTTCCAAATGATAGTGACCAAGTTCTTATTGTTGGATTTTTCTTGACCTTTACCTTGAGGGTAATAATCTAAAGAATGTGACAACATGATCCCATGCTCAAAATAGAATTCTATGATCTCACCTAATGAGAATGAAGTAGCATTATTTGCTACGATTTTGTTCACAACACCAAATCGGGAAATAATATTTTCTTTGAGGAAATTGCATACCACCTTTGAAGTAGCATGCTTCACCGGAATAGCCTCCACCCACTTTGTGAAGTAATCGGTGGTTGTGAGTACATAGTTGTGTCTCACACTGGAAGGTGGATTGACAACGCCGATGAAGTCAATACCCCATTGTTGGAACAGTACTTTAATGATGATTGTATGCATCCTAAAACAATGTAGGCTAGTAGTACTTAGCTCACAAGATTTTATGAGTTGTCACTTGTGCTAAGAAATGTCCACTGCATGCTAAGTTGTGGAAATATTCCAACAACTTGTTCTATTGAGCCTTATCAATGTAGCATAGAAAAGTACCGTCAAGAGCCCTCTTATACAAACCATTGTCCCAAAGGACATAATTTGTAGCCTTAAGTTTGACCATCCTCTTCTCTTTATATGTCAGATGCTTTGGAAATTCTCCATATGTGAGAAAGTAAGTAATGTTGGAATACCATTTGTTAGTTGCACTAACAAATAGAACAATGGGAACATCTTCGGTGCTTACTTCTTCATAGTTGGAAACTTTATCTAACTCATTGTCAACTATGAGCTATCACAAACCTTTCCCATGCACCAATTTGGTGGGCTTTATCTCCATGTCATACTCTTGAATTTTGGAAATCCAATTGCCCCTTTTGGTACCAAACTCTTGCTATGTCAATATTGACTTGACTGTAGAATTTGGGACTAGTGCAATGACATGGGAGTTAAGTATGCAGAATAAAAAATGCTTCACTACCTTAACCACAAAAAATGCATGTTTTTCCATTGGAGATTACTTCAACTCATGATCCTTCAATTGGGAACTCATGAATGCAATGGGGGATTCAATTCCCTCATTATTTTTCTGCACCAAAATTGTAGAAAGTGTATGCTCGGAAGCATAACTATACATAATGAATTCCTTAGTTGTCACACCCCATTGCATGTTTACCTATTTACTATTACTATGTTAGGGTAAATTATTTCATGTAATTAGAATTCTAATTGAGAATATATGTGCTTGCACTTTGTTATCAATGAATTATGAATGAATGTTTATTTCATTTAATGTTATGAGATGAAATACATATATGAGAAATGAATGGTTATTAAATTGATATTCTAACTATGAAATAGATAATGCAAATGTTTGTATTTATGAATAGCTAACTACCATGGGATATGTTAAGTTGGATGCAGGTTCATATTCAATCCTCCAGGTGCGAGGGGAAGTATCACTCAGAAGAACTCTGTCGGGTAACCAATAATGAAACCTAAATGAGCTTACACACACACTCACAGTAGAATGGTTGAGTCTAGTTATGGTGTTAGGAATTGGTAAGTCGTCCTTTAGTATGATTTTTTTGCATTAGTAAGGGTCTTGATTACTGTCGAGTGCATTCTTGGACGATGTTTATGTGTTTGAAGTTTATGGGTTCTTCTTTATACTACTATTCTAAATTGATGAGGTGAACATACGTTGAATGTATATATATGTATGCATATGCATGTCGACTATAGACCATATGCATGAAGGAACATGTACATGAGGGTACATAGGTAGATGTACCTATGCACACTTATGAATGGGTTGCTTATGAGCATGGTGTTATCGAAGGGACAATGCGACATGTATGTATATATGTATATATACATCACATGTATATTCCCTATCAATAAGATGATAATTGTATATGTGGTTGATTTTGTAATCGAATGTATATATAAATATAAGATATATACATATATATACATGTGTTGATATATACGTATGAGTGAAAAATGGAAATGTCCATACGGATATATCAATATATGTATACATACATATACATGTACATAGAGGAATATATATATATACAAACGATATTATTTATATGAATGTTAACTTTATCTTATTCATTTGAATATCAAATGTATACATATTTGATGGACAAGGAATATATATATATATATATATATTATATGATATATACCGTTGAGACTATTCATTGACATATATATATGATAATTAATAAGGGTTGATTTGTATATATTATGCAAAGTATTAGAGGCCAATCTATGCAAGTAACGTGCAAAAGATAAAGGCCGATATGGAGTTATAAGCCATGGTCAATATTATACAAAATGCATCGCTATTTTGTAGTGATGCATTACTTCTACCTTGGAACACATTTATCCAAAAGATATAAGGTGATGGAAATATTAAATATAAAGCTTGTTGTGCAAAGTGATTTAAATGCATGATAAAAGGAAATAACCACATCAATAAATGTGCTTGGTCAAAGCATAGTTTGAACACTATTTTAGAGGAGTTGATTCATCTTTTCTTTGCCATCTGCCAGATGAATAAACTATGACTAAGTCGACAAGGGATATGTGTTGCCTATTAAATGTGGACTGTTTCTTTGGATAAACCGTGTCAAAGGAATAGGAAAATAGCTAAAACTTGGTACCATTATATGAATACTTTGTTCTTATAGAAATCTATCATGTTTGCAATTTGATTCTCATCTTTTGAGCATGTGCATATTTGAAATAGTCTTGAGTTGTTGTCAAGCAAAGGAGGTCAATCTGTAGAATACCAAGTTGAGTATGTACTTAGAATTCTACCACCTTTTTACTATGAGAGATGAGTCGACCTACATGCTAGAGTGGTGTCAAATGGAACACCTTTTCCTTAGGCATCAATGTCTCAATATTTTGTATAAATAGATGAGCCAACTCTCTCATTTGGGATGCACAATTATGTAGTTTTCATTCTTCTATTATTATTCTGAGAGCATAAAGTTATATTGTGAGAGCATTGAGTTATTTTATGGTCCTTGAGAAAGAGGATATTGTGAAGTATTGTATTGAGTCTTTATAGTAGTTGAAGTGAAGCCTAGCAAGCTGTCATTGGAAGGCTGAGAATCAGATTAGTCAATTGGATCAAGTGTATTATAGGCATGAGGATCTAATATTCTTTTACTTATCTTTTATTATGAAAGAATGAAAGTCTTTTTTTCTTTGATTGGAATTGTTTGAGAATGCTTACGTTAGTGAATCGTAGTATTTACTTATGGAAAGGAAAAGTAGTTGTTTTATGCTTTTCTATGAAACTGTTTGTATATACTCCATAATAGGAGGATTTGTTTATCATTAGTATAAGTATACTAGGAATGACGAAACAAGGATAGCTTAAGGGTTATTCATTGCAAAGTTATTCAATTGATTTAGATAGCTTGAAAGTTACACTTGGAATTTAATTATCTATTTAAGGGTGAGGGGGTAACTTATATCCATGCTTGTGGGAAGAAATGCCATTGAGCTTTGGGAAAGGGAATAAGTTGTTTCTAAGGTTAAAGACTACCTATAGAAGGAAATACCTATGCATAGATTATAATGGCCTAAAGTCAAATTGAGCTTCAGTAGTGTATGTGAGTAGGATGAATGTCATTCGAAGTACTGAGTAAGAACACTTAGGCCAAATTAGTGTGATTTCCTTTGGCTCCACTGTCAACTCATCGTGATCCATTTATGCATGCTAGTTCAGGATTGTAGGGTTTACAAGTTCTAGTCATGTAGGACACAACACTAAGCTCAGAATGGTTATCGTTATGAGTTTACTCCACCAATCTCTTCGTCGAAGGGTAGGGACACCTATCATATGGTAGATGTGTCAAGAATCACATATGAGTCCATGGTTGGTGGAAAAGCGCTTGAGTGATGCTTCTCCTCCTCAACAGGTGACAAAAGACCAAGATTTGAAAGGAGATTCCCAAACCATCTATATCTATTGCTTTGAAGCTCAGTTGAGCTATGTATGTACTTTGTACACAATCTTTGGAATATTGTATTATGTGAAATATTATTTTGGAAATGGAATGAATGTTGATTATTGTTATGACATCTACATTCATTTGTTCTCTATAAAGAAAATAAATTATGGCAATGGTTAAGTTACATAGTTTATTTACTTGAAAGTGAAAACTTAGGAAATTTTACTGGAGTGTACAATTGGCATGTTACATGTGGTATCATAGCTACTAGGTTTAGCTTTGGAACCTATAAGCTCATCATAGTTTTTGTCCAAAATTATCTAATGTTTGGAAATTATTGTGCCAGGATGGTGCATCTTAGGTTAACTACAAGAAAGTTAGTAATTGAGAATGAGTGCTACCTAAAGGCCAAGAAGGAAAAAGAGGCCATTGTTCATACAATTGAGCGTAACAACTATGAAAATGTTGTATGGTTTTAAGCGATACTAAAATTTTTATTCACACTCTTTCTTGAATTAGTCAAGTAAAGAGAAAGATGAAGATGAAGGCCAATTACAACTGTCTACCTCTAGTCTCACCAACGAAGTTTGATTCCTTGTCACTTTCTAGGGACATGCCCTCAGAAGGAAGTGTCAGTCCTGCATTCATATTTAGAGATCCTAGAGTCCTTCCTATGTCGAAAGTGATTGTAATTTCCTCAAGTAACGAATCAGAGGGTTATGTCCCTCATAACTATGTATCAGATGATAATTCTGAAGGGTAATTTTCATTTTTGGAATAGATATGAACAAATGAGAGATGAGAAACAATATGAGGGGTATACCCCATTGAGTTATGTATTAGAAAGTGAATCTGAGGGATACTCTCCACTTGACTATCTCAATAGTAACTGTTATCACCTGAAATTGCACCCTTGTTGAAACTGATGTTCAACACCTCAGTGTAACATTGGAAGACCTCTAAAGATGTGGGTTTCTTACAGACAGAGGTCAACCTCTGGAGAAGGCCGACTTCCTTTGTGTTATCACCTAAACTATTGATTCTGTAAAGGGAAAGGGAGAAGGAGTACATAAATTGAAACTAAACTAAGGTGATACATCGAATGTGATAGGAACAATGAGATACTTAATTTACACTTGAAAATTGTTGATGGAGATGGGACTGCACAACGAGATTCTGTAGATCATGCATACAAACAGGTTTGACATACACATGCTTTCAAAAAGGAAAGCAGATTTTCACAAATTAAAAGATCATGTGCAATTGAATAAACATAGTTTGTAACATACATAACACTACTTTTGCGAAGAAAGGCATGCTAGCATGAAACAAAGCTATAATGAAAAGAAATATTTCACTAAGTAGCTTGATGAATCACTAAAAATATGCACAATACTTCATAAGAACCAGAAGGAAAAGAGTGAACCATCGATGGTATCCAAGGTAAGTTTTATATAACATGCTCCAAGTTGAGTTACAGAAGCTTGCTAATCTGAGAGAGGACTGTAAAAGGTCACAGACTTCAGAAGAGCAACTAGAGAACCCCCTTTAAAGAGGCAAAAAAAATGCCTTATATACAAAAGTAAGGTTGGCCCCTTAGGGCTTACAAAATATCTGCCCAGAAAAGATCTGCCTTAGATCTTTTTGATGAAATTTAATGTTGCACTCTGCGTGTCCATGTCGGTGAAGAGTCATCTCCAGGAGTGGTCTTCAGGGGAAGCCTTCCTGATCTTTCTACAACCACCGCATTCACTTCTACTCCTTGTGTCGATCTTTGAATTCCCCCCAGTTGAGCTGCTTTGAATGCTCCTGAGCTCATGTTGCTTTTCCTTCTGTTAATCACCTTCATCCTGGTGAAACCGCCACGACTTGCTTTTGGTTTTCTCTGATTGGTTGGTTCATTCCACGTGGATTCTTTGGGCAGTCAAAAGCCCCTTCTGTCAGAATCGCATCTCGGCGAGACACTGAAAGTGTCTCACCGATGCGATTATGCTCCTCTGAAACCATTGGCATAGCATGTGACAGTCGATGAGAGCTCTTATCGAGCCCAAAAAACATACTGATATCGCCTCTGTGGTCGCCAAGACAATCGCGTTCGGCCAGACAACATGGCAAACTCTTCTCATCCTCTATCGGTGAAGATATATTGATGTTACCCCGACACATTTTGCTCTACCCAAGCTCCGCATCTTTCGATGAGATGTCGGCAAGTCGGGAAGACCTCATAGCGAGGCTCAGATGTCATATCGATCTCTCCTCTATCACTGAGACCACATCATGTTGGCAAGACATCACTCCGACAGTCAGGTGCTACATCGATGAAATTCATGTCGAGGAGACCTTTGTCGATGTCTCCAGAAGTCATACCGCTGAGCTCCCTTCCCTCTGTCAGCCAGACATCCTTATATCGGCAAGAATTTATGCTGATGTTAAGCTCTTTGGGCGAGGTCTTTACTTTCTAGTCGGTGAGACATCACGCGGTCGTTGAGAGTTCATAGCGAACTACTCCTGTCTACTCGAAGCTCTCCTCTATTTTCTGAGACTCCCGCCGGTCGGTGAGACATCATACCGAAGGCGCTTTGCTTTGGCGAGGATCTTTTAGTCGGCATGACTTTTCTTTATCGCCCAGACCTCACACTGAGGTCCTTTCTTTCTGTCGAGCTGTCACTTAACTGTCGGTGAGACATCATCGAGTTGGGGAGACTTCATATTGAATTCACAAGATTATGCCGAAGCCACCCACTTCGGCGAGACTTTGGATAGTCACCAGGACCCCATGGCGAAAGCCCCAACTCCTAGCAAGACCAGATGTTTCCTTGGTGGGACCCCCACCTGTTCACTTCAGTCATTAAGACCTCCTAGTCGGGGAGACCTTCATTGGTTGGCAAGAGGTTGTGCCGAAGGCACCTTGATTTGGCGAGGCCTCATTTCATTCCACTTCGGCAAGAGACAAAGGTTTCGCCAAGACATTATGGTGAAACTACCTCCTTTAGCCGAGATCGCCCTTCATTCATCGAGACATGGCCATGTCGGCAAGATCTTATGCCAATGTTAAGCTCTCTCGGCGAGGCCCTTTTTTTGTTGTCGGTGAGACTCCTGCCAATCTTCGGTGAGACCTTAGGTCATCGGTGAAACACTAGGGCGACATCACTTACTCTTGGCGAGGCCTTGGCTGGTCGCTGAGACATCTTGGCGACTTTCTTCCTTTTGGCGAACTGCTTCCTATCGGGGTGACCCTTTGCTTTCAGCGAGACTTCCTGCCGAGCCTCTCGTGTTACACTGAAGGCGCTAGGCATGTCGGTTTGACCTTTCATTGTCGATGAGACCTCCCGCTGAGCTTTCCTCGCTTTAGTGACGCTGCTTTCCTTTCGGTGAGACATCTTGACTTCGCCCAGACCTCATGCCGGGATCTCCTTCCTTTGCCGACACTTCTTTTCACTGAGACCACTCATTGTCGCTGAGACCTCCTACCGAAGGCAAAACCTTATTCCGATAGCGAAACCCCTGCTAGTCGGCAAGACTCTATATGATCGCCGAGACCTTCTGCCAAAAGCAAACCGTTTCCTCGAGATCAACTTTGTGGGCTACTGTCATTGAGACATCCGCATCAGAGAGACACACAAGACTTATGGTGACCCGAATGTCTTGGCGACTGGTATTTCAGACAAATGGAATGCATTACTAGTCGGCAAGACACTAGAGGGGTCTTGCCGACTTTCTTCTCTGATGGATTTTATGCCAAATCTGACTGAGGCATACTTTCAAATGAGCTCCTTGTGACCTAGCATCAGATGCATGATTTAATCCTACACAAAAATCCCCCATTTGGCCTTTTGAACATATGAAACACAACTTTGCCTTGCCTGATTGAGCCTGTAGGTGAAAATTGGGTAACATTTCTGGCGACCTTTGCTGGATGTTTGCTTGCTAAACATAAAACTAGTAGCCTAGGCTTATCCATTGGGCATGGAGTCATTGGGACAACTCAGAAAAGATCAAGAGCAGCTTTGTACATGGCTGTAACTCATCTTGAGACTCACTAGAACACTCAAAAACTTATTGAAAACAAGGAAAACTGAAATAAACTATTTACATGTGTTGAAACAACACTTAGGGAAAGGAATAACAACTAAACCTACCCTATACTAACCAGTAAGAAATTGGTCAAACAAATCCATTGACAGGTTGGGTGAAATAACTGCCCTTTCTAAACAATTTACAATGTTTGTTACGCTGGAGAACAACTAAAGATAAATGAAGTAGGAATAACAATCCAACCGATGGCTGCAAGATCTCTTGCAGAACATATTCAGGCTTACTAACCTTTTCATATGGAATGTGAACATTCCCATTCTAAGGTGGAAAGGTAACCTGAGTGCGCTCCTCCTAAGTAGTACCCTCATGCTTGGGTGTAAAATTCATCCTTGGTGGTGTATTGGACTCCATCTGAGCTAGATACCTGATACGATGGCCCCTGGTAAGGGTAAAGCTTGAACTCTCCTTGCTGGCCTCTTGTTGATCTCTAAAGACTTCATCTTTTCCTTGAAAAGATGCTGATTGGAGGTAATATGCAGGTTGTTCATTCGCTGCTATAGTCTGATCTTCTTGACTAAGGAGCTGATATCCCTGTTGGATAACTGAAAACAAATCTTTAGACTGTGATTCCTTATGCTCTTTGTCCATGACATAATACACCTTCTCCTCAACAAGGTGGGGAAGTTCATCTAATAAGTTCACATGCTGCAAGGCATTATCTTCAACAACTTCAATAGTCTCACCAACTTGAATGGGCTGATCACATGCTTCCCTTTCATATGATACTAGTTCATTATCTATGTTGGAACAAAAAGCTTCTATGATATCATCTAACTCATAATCTTGTATTAAATTTAGATGATTTTTATCATTTAGTTGCTCCATACCAGGCATAGATGCTATCATACATGTGATATCTTCATCTTCATTGACAAATTGAGGAAGTTCATTGAACAAGTCAGCAATATTCTCTGGGTGTTCCAAACCAACTGGTAAAATAGGAACCTGCATATTCTCTTCAGCTTGCTCAACATAACTAGGTAGTTGATTAAGCAAATAAACCAATTATCCTCTGTCTGCAAGTGAAGATCTTCAACTGTCTACTGTCCTACTTGTTGCCTCTCCTCCTGTTTGAGCTTTTCTTGCTGTAGTCGGTAACATGCTACAGCTAAATGCATTGGGTTTACGTTGTTGATCCTCTCCTTGAGGAGTAAGTCATCTGGATCAATGGGCTGCTCTTGAGGGATGATGAATTGATCTTGTTCAGGTACTACATTCTCTTGCATTGAATTGAATCCCTTAAAGCTTGGAATTTCAAACTGAGAAGACTTACTAGGGGAGTTAAAAGGTTGACTTTGCCTGAAGTTGGAAAACTTGTACTTGGGAACCTCCTCAAGTTGCCTCTTTTGAAACTCCTCCATTAGTTGATGCTGATAATCTGAATAAGCTTGAGTATTCTGCACCTGAGCAGAGAGTAGCTTCATTTATTTTTCCTTAGCATCTATTTCCTATTCAAGGCCTTCCTCGAACCGGGTTCTTTTTTCCACTCTTTCTTGATCATAAAAGCCGACTTGATCAGCCACCTCTTGCTGTTGCATAATAGTACCCTGCTGCATCTTGATATCAACCAACCTCTTAGATAGACATGCAAGCACCTTACTAATATCATTAATCTTCATATTGTGAAGACCTCGACTGAGATCCCACAATGTATGGTCAATCTGTTGGAGTAGGTCCAATACATTCTGATATGGATGTGTAGGAGCAACATACTCATGATATGGAGGGTAATAGTAAGCATCTTCATAAATATTTGACATCTTTTCATTCAAAGAGCTGGAAACTTAGAAATAACAGATTATTTTGAGACATAACAAGACTTGTGCCTGTGTAACCAGAAGATTTGAACTCGGAGTTGCTAGGTATGTAAAGAAAGTGCCTCCAAAAGGCTGAAACTACTGCTGCACACACCAAACAGCAGCAATAAAATGCATAAACATGAACTAAGAAGCAATTCACTGTCCCACCGGGCATGCCAAAACTGTTATCACCTGAAATTGCACCCTTGTTGAAACTGATGTTCAACACCTCAGTGTAACATTGGAAGACCTCTAAAGATGTGGGTTTCTTACAGACAGAGGTCAACCTCTGGAGAAGGCCGAATTCTTTGTGTTATCACCTAAACTACTGATTCTGTAAAGGGAAAGGGAGAAGGAGTACATAAATTGAAACTAAACTAAGGTGATACACCGAATGTGACAGGAACAATGAGATACTCAATTTACACTTGAAAACTATTGATGGAGATGGGACTGCACAACGAGATTTTGTAGATCATGCATACAAATAGGTTTGATATACACATGCTTTCAAAAAGGAAAGCAGATTTTCACAAATTAAAAGCTCATGTGCAATTGAATAAACATAGTTTGTAACATACATAACACTACTTTTGCGAAGAAAGGCATGCTATCATGAAACAAAGCTATAAGGAAAAGAAATATTTCACTAAGTAGCTTGATGAATCACTAAAAATATGCACAATACTTCATAAGAACCAAAAGGAAAAGAGTGAACCATCGATGGTATCCAAGGTAGGTTTTATATAACATGCTCCAAGCTGAGTTACAAAAGCTTGCTAATCTGAGAGAGGACTGTAAAAGGTCACAGACTTCAGAAGAGCAACTGGAGAACCCCCTTTAAAGAGACAAAATATGCCTTATATACAAAAGTAAGGTCAGCCCCTTAGGGCTTACAAAAATATCTACCCAGAAAAGATCTGCCTTAGATCTTTTTGATGAAATTTAATGTTGCACTCTGCGTGTCCATGTCGGTGAAGAGTCATCTCCAAGAGTGGTCTTCAGGGGAAGCCTTCCTGATCTTTCTGAAACCACCGCATTCACTTCTGCTCCTCATGTCGATCTTTGAATTCCCCCCAGTTGAGCTGCTTTGAATGCTCCTGAGCTCACGTTGCTTTTCCTTCTATTAATCACCTTCATCCTGGTGAAACTGCCATGGCTTGCTTTTGGTTTTCTCTGATTGGTTGGTTCATTCCACGTGGATTCTTTGGGCGGTCAAAAGCCCCTTTTGTCAGAATCGCATCTTGGCGAGACACTGAAAGTGTCTCATCGATGCGATTATGCTCCTCTGAAACCATTGGCATAGCATGTGACAGTCGATGAGAGCTCTTATCGAGCCCAAAAAACATACCAATATCGCCTCTGTGGTCGCCAAGACAATCGCGTTCGGCTAGACAACATGGCGAACTCTTCTCATCCTCTATTGGCGAAGATATATTGATGTTACCCCGACGCATTTTTCTCTACCCGAGCTCCGCATCTTTCAGCGAGACATCGGTAAGTCGGGAAGACCTCATAGCGAGGCTCAGATGTCATATCTATCTCTCCTCTGTCGCTGAGACCACATCATGTCAGCAAGACATCACTCCAACAGTCGGGCGCTACATCGATGAAATTCATGTTGGGGAGACCTTCGCCGATGTCTCTAGAAGTCATACCGCTGAGCTCCCTTCCCTCTGTCGGCCAGACATCCTTATATTGGCAAGACCTTATGCCGATGTCAAGCTCTTTCGGTGAGGTCTTTACTTTCTGGTCGGTGAGACATCACGCGATCGTTGAGACTTCATAGTGAACTCCTCCTGTCTGCCCAAAGCTCTCCTCTATTCATTGAGACTCCTGCCAGTCAGTGAGACATCATATCAAAGGCACTTTGCTTTGCCGAGGATCTTTCAGTCGGCATGACTTTTCTTTATTGCCCATACCTCACATCGAGGTCCTTTCTTTTTTCCGAGCTGTCACTTTACTGTCGGTGAGACATCACCGAGTCAGGGAGACTTCATATCAAATTCACAAGATTATGCCGAAGCCACCCACTTCGGCGAGACTTTGGATAGTCGCCAGGACCCCATGGCGAAAGCCCCAACTCCTAGCGAGACCAGATGTTTCCTTGGTGGGACCCCCACCTATTCACTTTAGTCATCAAGACCCCCTAGTCGGGGAGACCTTCATTGGTCGGCAAGAGGTTGTGCTGAAGGCACCTTGATTTGGCGAGGCCTCATTTCATTCCACTTCAGCAAGAGACAAAGGTTTCGCCAAGACATTATGGCGAAACTACCTCCTTTGGCTCAGATCGCCCTTCGTTTGCCGAGACATGGCCATGTCGGCAAGATCTTATGCCGATGTCAAGCTCTCTCGGCGAGGCCCTTTTTTTGTTGTCGGCGAGACTCCTTTCGATCTTTGGTGAGACCTCAGGTCATCGACGAAACACTGGGGCAACATCACTTACTCTCAGCGAGGCCTTGGCTGGTCGCCGAGACATCTTGGTGACTTTCTTCCTTTTGGCGAACTGCTTCCCGTTGGGGTGATCCTCTACTTTCGACGAGACTTCCTGCCTAGCCTCTCGTGTTACACCGAAGGCGCCAAGCATGTCGGTGTGACCTTTCGTTGTCGATGAGACCTCCTGCCGAGCTTTCCTCGCTTTAGCGACGCTGCTTTCCTTTCGGTGAGACATCTTGACTTTGCCTAGACCTTATGCTAGGATCTCCTTCCTTTGCCGACACTTCTTTTCGCCGAGACCACTCATTGTCGCCGAGACCTCCTGCCAAAGGAAAAACCTTATGCCGATAGCGAAACCCCTGCTAGTCGGAAAGACTCTATATGATCGCTGAGACCTTCTGCCGAAAGCAAACCGTTTCCCCGAGATCAACTTTGTGGGCTACTGTCGGTGAGACATCCGCATCGGAGAGACACACAAGACTTATGGCGACCCGAATGTCTTGGTGACTGGTATTTCAGACAAATGGAATGCATTACTAGTCGGCAAGACACCAGAGGGGTCTTGTCGACTTTCTTCTCTGATGGATTTTATGCCAAATCTGACTGAGGCATACTTTCAAATGAGCTCCTTGTGACCTAGCATCATATGCATGATTTAATCCTGCACAAAAATCCCCCATCTGGCCTTTTGAACATATGAAACAAAACTTTGCCTTGCCTGATTGAGCCTGTAGGTGAAAATTGGGTAACAGTAACTCTATGTAATTTAAAGGATAGTGAGATCCTTACAAATAATAAAATCATGTGTTTATCAAAAGCTTATGCTCAAATCTTATGTGGAATTTCTTATGTGCGAATGAATTCTCATTTAAATGTTTTCCATACGATAATGAGAATATGACTGAATCTAATATGGATGAACCTTCAGGTTAATCCATTCTTGCAAAGATGGTGAGAACACAAACGAATCTTGGCGGAAGCCAAGAAGTCGGGAAAGGACTGATAGGTATTGAAGCTAGATTGGATCAAATCTTGGAAAGATTGGGAAATATAGAGCAAGAAATAAGGGTAAAGGATAGAGTAGAGCGGGAAGTTCCAAATAACAAGGATGAGGGAGAAAATTCTTCTCACGAACATGATCAAACTCATGATCATGATAAAGAGAAATCACCTTCTCTATCCGAGGAAACTAATAGGAAGCATATGGCTTTTGAAATTTTTATGGATATGAAGAAAATAACCCCACCCAAGTTTGAAGGTAGCACTAGCGGGGATGAAGTTGAGGCATGGTTGGTCCAGATGGAGAATATTTTGAAATCCAAAATTATTTAGAGGTCACAAAAGTAGCATGGGGAGCATACCAGTTAGTTGGAGAAGCCTCTAATTGGTGGATGAACAAGAAAATGGAACTAGTTTTTAGCTCTTTGAAACTTATGTAGAATGAATTTGTGGAGATATTCTAGAAAATATGGTTACCTCAACTCTATTTTGACTAGAAACTCACTGATTTCCAAAATCTAAGACAAGGTGAGATGTCAGTTAATGAGTATTGGGAAAATTTTACCTATTTGCTATGTTATGAACCAATGTATTAGAAGGATGAACGTTTTTGCATAAGGATTCATCATGGGGCTTAATAGCCAAATTGTAGGAGAGGTAGATGTTCATAGTCCAACCACTATGGATCTAGTGCATGAGAAAGTTGTTAAACAAGAGAGGAATATCAAAGTTATCTCCATCCATCAGGAAAATAAAAATCGTAAGAAGATTGTAGGAGCTCAAGCTAAACCAACTCCAAAGAAGTTTGAAGTTGTGGAAGATTTGTAAAAACAAGGGGAAAAAGGACCCCAAAATAGTGGAAGAGAATCAAGGAGGGAGCACAAGAGGAATAGTTCCAATGGTGGAAATGCTAATAATACTGGTGGAAATGCTAATAGATCTAAGCAACCCGCAAGGAAGAAAGGACTGGCTATTAGATGCTTCATATGTGCGGGAGACCACTATGCTAGTCAATGTTCCAATAAGTCTTCTAGGTCACAATCTTATGGTAACCCACTTCCTACCCAGCAAGCAACATTCCAACAAAAGATTCATGTTGCCTTGGACGATTGCCAAGTGAAGTATCAAGTTACTTCAATAGAGACTCTAGGTATTTTATTTGGTTTACCCATTTCCATACTTATAGATACTGGAGCAACTAAATTTTTTATTTCACCTAGAATAACAAAGAAAATATCTGGGAAAGCTAGTTATATGGTAAAATCATGGGTTGTAGAATATGCAAACCAGACAAGAGCAATGGTGGAAAAATGTTTGTTCAAAGCTAGGATTGAGCTACCTTATTTTTCTATAGAGGTAAATCTATATGTAGCGCCCTTAGGATCCTATGATGTTGTCCTAAGAATGAACTGGCTTTGGAGACATAGAGCCAAGGTAGATTTCCATTCCAAAACAATAGAATGTTTGGATGATTTTGGTAACCAAGTGATGCTACAAGGGATATGTAGGGAGGTCAAGTTGTGTCAAATCTCCGCTATGCAATTACTTAGGGCGAAGAAGAAAGGATGCAAGCTCTTTGCAGTCAAGATGAAAAAGCTTGAAGATTATAAGGGATTAAACTGTCAAGAAGGTCTTGATAAATTTGGATCACAAAGTTACCAAGAGATGGAAGAAGGTGAAATGGAGGAAACTGGAGTAACAAATATGGAAAGATATCCTATCTTGAGAAAATTTTCAAATGTGTTTCTAGATGAACTACTTGGACTACCACCAAAAAGGATATTTGACTTCTCTATTGATATAGTTCCAGGATCCGAACCTATTTCCAAGGTGCCTTATAGAATGACGACAACTGATTTAATGGAGCTTAAGGTAGAGTTGGATGAATTACTATCTAAAGGATTGATAAGACCAAGTGTATCACCTTGGGGAGCACTTGTAATCTTTGTGAAAAAGAAGGATGGTACTTTGTGTTTGTGCTTGGATTATTGATTGCTTAACAAAGCTATGATAAAGAACAAGTATCCATTGCCATACATTGATGATCTATTTGATCAAATGAGGGGAGTTGTATTTTATAAGATTGATCCATGATCTAGATACCACAAGTTGAGAATTAAAGACGAGGACATCTTTAAGACTACTTTTAGAACTAGATATGGACATTATAAGTTTATAGTTCTACCCTTTGGTCTAAATAATGCACTAACAACATTTATGAACCTTATGAACAATGTTTTTCAGGATTTCCTAGATAATTTTGTTCTGGTTTTCCTAGATAATAGTATGATTTATTCAAGGAATGAGGAGGATCATTATAAACATTTAGAGATAGTTCTAGAGCAGTTGATTGAACATAAGTTGTATGGGAAACTCTCTATGTGTACCTTCTTTCATAAAGGAGTGCCTTATCTTGGACATGTGATCTCAACAGATGGTATCTCAGTTGATCCAACTAAGATCAAGGTAGTGCTTGAATGGCCAGTGCCCAAAAATGTCTCAAAGGTAAGAAGTTTTATGGGTTTGGTGAGATATTATAGAAAGTTTTGTTGCAAACTTCTCCAAGATAGCCTTTCCAATTACTTCTTTGCAGAACAAAGGGAAGAAGTTTGAGTGGATAGAGAAGTTCCAAGTAGCATTTGACCTACTCAAAGAGAAGTTAACTATTGCCCCAATTTTGAAAGTACCAGATCCTGATGGAAACTTCACTGTTATCATAGATGCATCAGGAGAGGGCTTGGGAGGTGTTTTAATGCAAGAAGGGAAAGCAATTGCTTATAAATCAAGGACGCTAAAACCCTATGAGAAAAATTATGCATCACATGATTTAGAGTTAGCAGCGGTGGTTCACACATTGCAAATGTGGAGGCATTACTTGTTGGGGAAGCCTTTTGAGATGAAAACTGATCATCACGGGTTGAAATATCTATTTACTCAACCTAATATGAATGCGAGGTAGAGAAGATGGTTAGAGTTAATATATAATTATGACTTCAATATTAGTTATGTCAAGGGAGAAGAAAATTGGGTTGTTGATGCCTTAAGTCGAAGACGTCATATTGCTTCAATAGTGACAATCCAAACTAACTTTAAAGGTCAAGTATTGTAGAAATGCAAAGAGGATGAGTACTATATACAAGTTAAGAAAGCACTCACAAGCAATCCACAAGATGCTAGGTATGAAGGATTTCATTTTGAACCCAATGGATTACTTAGGTATAAGGGAAGAATGTATGTGCCTGACTCATAAGAGTTGAGAAATTTGGTATGGAAAGAAGTTCATGAAGCACCATACTTTGGACACCCTGGTGTGACAAAAATGTTGGCCGATGTAAAGCCATTGTATTTGTGGAAAGGGATGAAATGAGATGTTGCTAGGTTTGTGGCTAGGTGCCTAGAATGTCAAAGGGTGAAAGCAGAGCATCATCATCCTATAGGATTGTTATATCCACATGAGATTCCAGAGAGTAAGTGACAAGTCATAAGTATGGAATTTTTGCAAGGATTGCCTATGTCAAGGAATAAGAACAATGCCATTCTTGTAGTTGTGGATAAGCTTACTAAGGTATCACATTTCATACCTAGGAATATAATTGATGGAGCTCATATCATAGCACAAAAATTCATTCAAGAAATATTTAGACTACATGGAATTCCTAAGAAGATAATCTTGGATAGGGTTGCACAAGTCACCTCAAGGTTTTGGAAAACCTTATTTTCTGCACTTGAGATTCAACTAAATATAAGCTCATCATATCATCTAGAAAATAATGGACAAACAAAAAGGGTGAATCAAGTACTCAAAGACTACTTAGAATGTATTGCATGGATTAGCAATACAAGTGGGAAGATTAATTTCCTTTAGTGAAATTTTCTTATAACAATTCCTACCATTCCGCAATAAATATGGCTCCTTTCAAAGCATTATATGGTCAAAAGTGTCGAACCCCTATAATTTTGGATAAAATTGAGGATAGGGTGAGTCTTGGGCCAGAGATGTTGGCTGAAATGGAAGAACAAGCAAGGATTGTTAAGAAAAGGTTGCTAAAGCTAGTTTGATAGACATAAAAGCTATGTAGATGCAAAGCGAGTGCTCTAAAATTTTGCAATAGGTGACAAGTTGTTGTTGAGGGTAAAACCTCATAAAAGTTCCATCAAATTGGGAAATTCATCCAAATTAGCTCTGCGCTATGTAGGACCTTTTGAGATTCTTGAGGAAGTGAATCCTATAGCTTATCAAATTGCATTTCCACTAGCTCTTGCTTGGATGGATAACGTCTTTCACATTTCTTACCTAAAGAAGTATATACCATGAGATAATCATGTAATTAATTGGAATGCTTTACAAGTACAGGACCCCAGAGTGGTAACAATCGAGCCTATCAAGGTGCTCGAAACGTGTAAGCTTCACTTACGTAACAAAGAAGTTCTACAGTGCAAAGTCCAATGGGACCAATATGCGAAAGACTCTACCACTTGGGAAGACTATTATGAGATACAACAAAAGTTTCCACATGTTTTACATACTTTTGAAATTACTTGAAAACAATGTTGTTTGTTTGTTAAGTTTATGTTTGGTACATAAATCATCGGGGATGATGATTCACAAGGGGGGAGTATGTCACACCCCATTGTGTGTTTACCTATTTACTATTACTATGCTAGGGTAAATTATTGCATGTAATTAGAATTTTGATTGAGAATATATGTGCTTGCACTTTGTTATCAATGAATTATGAATGAATGTTTATTTCATTTAATGTTATGAGATGAAGTGCATAAATGAGAAATAAATGCTTATTGAATTGATATTCTAACTATGAAATGAATAATGCAAATGTTTGTATTAATGAAAAACTAACTACCATGGGATGTGTTAAGTTGGATGCAGGTTCATATTCAATCCTCCAGGTGCGAGGGGAGTATCACTCAGAAGAAGAACTTGGTTGATTAACCGGTAACGAAACCTAAATGAGCTTACACACACACTCACAGTAGAATGGTTGAGTCTAGTTATGGTGTTGGGAATTGGTAAGTCATCCTTTAGTATGATGTGTTTGCATTAGTAAGGGTCTTGATTATTGTCGAGTGCATTCTTGGATGATGTTTATGTGTTTGAAGTTTATGGGTTCTTCTTTATACTACTATGCTAAATTGATGAGGTGAACATATGTTGAATGTATATATATGTATGCATATGCATGTTGACGATAGACCATACACATGAACATGTACATGAGGGTACATAGGTAGACGTACCTATGCACGCTTATGAATGGGTTGCTTATGAACATGGTGTTATCAAAGGGATAATGTGACATCTATGTACATATGCATATATACATCACACATATATTCCCTATCAATAAGATGATAATTGTATGTGTGGTTGATTGTGTAATCGAATGTATATATATATAAATAAAAGATATATACATGTATATACATATGTATACATGTGTCGATATATATGTATGAGTGACAAATGAAAATATCCATACAAATATATTAATATATGTATATGTACATATACATGTACATAAAGGAATATATATATATATATATTCAAACAATATTATTTATATGAATGTTAACTTGATCTTATTCATTTGAATATCAAATGTATACATATTTGATGGACATGGAATATATATACATGTACATATATACATACATATAGACATACATACAGACATACACACACACACACACACACATATATATATACATGTATATATATAAATATATAAATATATAAATATATGATAATTAATAAAGGTCGATTTGTATATATTATGCAAAGTATTAGAGGCCGATCTATGCAAGCAATGTGTAAGAGATAAAGGCTGATATGGAGTCATAAGCCATGGTCAATATCATACAAAATGCATTGCTATTTTGTATTGGCGCATTACTTCTACCTTGGAATGCATTTATCCAAAAGATAAAAGGTGATGGAAATATTAAATATCAAGCTTGGTGTGCAAAGTGATTTAAATGCATGATAAAAGGAAATAAACACAACAATAAATGTTCTTGGTCAAAGCTCGGTTTGAACGCTATTTTAGAGGATTCGATTCATCTTTTCTTTGCTAAATGAATAGACTATGACTAAGTCGACAAGGGATATGTGTTTCATGTTAAATGTGGATTATTTCTTTGGATAAACCACGCCAAAGGAATAGGAAAATGGATGAAACTTGGTGCCATTATATGAATACTTTGTTCCTATAGAAGTCTATCATGTTTTCAACTCGATTCTCATCTTTTGAGCATGTGCATATTTGAAATAGTCTTTAGTTGCTATCAAGCAAATGAGGTCGATCTGTAGAATACCAAGCTGAGTTTGTACTTAGAATTCTACCACCTTTTTACTGTGAGAGATGAGTCGAATTGCATGTTGGAGTGGTGTCAACTGGAACACATTTTCCTTAGGAATCAATGTCTCAATATTTTGTATAAATAGATGAGCCAACTCTCTCATTTGGAATACATAATTCTGTAGTTTTCATTCTGCTATTATTATTTTGAGAGCATAGAGTTATATTGTGAGAGCATAGAGATATATTGTGAGAGCATTGATTTTTTTTTTGAAACTTGAGAAAGAGGATATTGTGAAGTATTGCATTGAGTCTTTATAGTAGTTGAAGTGAAGCCTAGCACACTGTCATTGAAAGGCTAAGAATAAAATTAGTCAATTGGATCAACTGTATTATAGGAATGGGGATCTAATCTTCTTTTACTTATATTTTATTATGAAAGAATGAAAGTCTTGTTTGATTTTATTGGAATTGTTTGATAGTGCTTGCATTAGTGAATCATAGTATTTGCTTATGGAAAGGAAAAGTAGTTATTTTATGCTTTTTTATGAAAGTGTTTGTATATAATCCATAATAGGAGGATTTGTTTATCATTAGTATAAGTATACTAGGAATGATGAAACAAGGGTAGCTTAAGGGTTATTCATTGCAAAGTTATTAAATTGATTTAGATAGCTTGAAAGTTACACCCAATATTTGATTAACCATTGAATGGGGGGTAACTTATATTTATGCTTGTGGGAAGAAGTACCATTGAGTTTTTGGAAAAGGGAATAGGTTGTTTCTAAGGTTAAAGACTACCTATAGAAGGAAATACCTATGCATAGATTATAATGGCCTAAATTCAAATCGAGCTTGAGTAGTGTATGTGAGTAAGATTACTATCACTTGAAGTACTGAGTGAGAACACTTCAGAAAAAGTAGTGTGATTTCCTTTGGCTCCACTGTCAACTCATCGTGATCCATTTATGCATGCTAGTTCAAGATTGTAGGGTTTACAAGTTCTATTCATGTAGGACACAACACTGAGCTCATAATGGTTGTTGTTACGAGGTTAATCCACCAATATTTTCGTTGAAGGGTAGGGCCATCTATCATATGATAGATATGTGAGGGACTACATATGAGTTCGTGGTTGGAAAAAAAGTGCTCGAGTGATGCTTCTCCTCCTCATAGGTGACAAAATACCAAGATTTGAAAGGAGATTCCTGGACCATCTATATATATTGCTTTGAAGCTTGGTTGAGCTATGTATGTAATTTGTACACAATCTCAGAAATATTGTAATATGTGAAATATTATTTTGGAAATGGAATCAATGTTGATTATTGTTATGATATCTATGTTCATTTTTTCTCTATAAAGAAATTTTTTTGTATGGAAATGGTTAAGTTACATAGTTTATTTACTTGAAAGTGAAAACTTAGGAAATTTTACTAGAGTGTACAATTGGCATGTTACATTAGTGTAGTCTGGACAAACTAACACTAGTGCATGCACAACAACTTCTTTGATATCATTGAATGTAGATTTACCTTCTACACTTCAATGAAAATTAGCTTTTCTCTTCATCATATCCACAATATGACGTGTCTTTTCTACAAAGTCAGGGACAAAACTTCACAAAAAATTCACCTTTCCAAAGGAGTGAACTATTGTCTTACTTGCAGGAAAAGTAAGAGCTTGAATAGATTTGAACTATTCTAGATCAATCTTTATACCTTCCTTGGATACAAACTTCTTGGGATTAAGGGAAATTCCATGTTATTGACACCTTTCTAGAACTTGCCACAAGTGATTGATATGATCTTGAGAACTCTTCAAAAATATTGTTATATCATCAAGATAAACAATAACAAACCTACCCATGACATCATGGAAAGCTAAGTCCATTGCCCATTGAAATTTAGCACCAACGTTGATTAAACGAAACAAAATCCTATAGTAAGAAAAAATACCCCATGGAATGGTGAAGACAATCTTATGTTGGTCTTCCTCGTTGACCTCCACCTAATTGTATCCCAAAAAATCCCTTCAGCATGGATAGCATCTCAGATCCAGTTACCATTTGTAAGACTTGGTCCATTACTGCAAGAGGGTAATTATCTTTCAACGATGACTGGTTTAAGTTTCTAAAATCCATATATATATGGATTTCCCCATTCTTCTTTTGAACTAGAATGATATTCACTATCCATGTTGAGTAGCGAATAAGAAATATAATCCTCATGTTAAGAATATTTTGAATTTATGAAAGAATGGTACCTAAAATTTTGGGATTGTATTGTCTCTGCTTTTTCTTGTGAGGCAAAAGCCCTGCCTTTAGTGGAATTTCATGTTGTACCTCCTTAGGGAAGAAAGACTTCAAGTCTTCATATGAGTAGGCAAGCACATTTTTGTACTGCCACAACAATTCAACAAACTTGTTTTTCTCTTCTGTAGAGCAACACTTATCGATATTCACCATCTTTGGATTTTCTTCAATTCCCAAGTTGACTTGCTCAACTTCATTTGTTGATTCAAAGCCAGACTACTATTGCTTTTTGACATAATGACCATTTTTATCAAAAAGTATCTCAAGAGATACTAACCCCTTGGGAATCTTGTTCCCCTTGAGCTATAATACTTCTTCGCCACTGTCAAGATCGATCCCAAAAATTGACTCTCGAGGTGGAGAGTCACTACCTTCAAATATAGCTCATTGAAATTTTTAGCTTTCTCAAGAAAGGCTACAATCTGAAGATCATCGTTAAAAATTTTCCAGTTGTCTAAATTGTCTAGAAAATTGGGTCAAAACACTAACTCAATAGTGTAGGTAGAACTATGGAATTCCTTGGGTGGAATTAGGAGAGTGGCTAACACTACCAATGAATCAACTCTATTGTTGTACTCTCTTGGGACTATAGAAATGGCAAAAGCTTCAAACTCTTCTATACCATCCCAAACTAAGTTACAATAATGCCTTAGTCATTCATTCTTGGTTTGATATAGGTTTCTCACCTGACAAACTACTAGTTCAACATCACCTTGAGCGTGTAAATTTCTTATTCCTTTCCTACGTGCAACCTCCATACCTAACAACAATGCTTCATACTTTGCAATATTGTTAGTGTTATCAAACTGTAGCTTAAAATAAAAAGGAAATAATTTTCCTTGCAGAGATATAAAAATAATCCCTGCTCCCGATCTTATGGAAGAATAGCTACCATCGAATTCAACAATCCAAACATCATTTGGATCACCCAAATTGGCAACTTTGAAATTTGAAACTTCTTCCGAAGATGTTTCAACATCCAAAGAAGATGTAATATTTGAAAATGATTCTCTTTCTAAAGAAGATGAGTCATCAACTTCTGATTCATTGCTTGAATTTTTACTTGAAGACTCAACATCTTCATCTATTTGCAAATAGTATGTACCCATACCTAAAGAATCAAAAAGGATTTGAGCTCTTGTATCATCTGACTTAGTTATAGAAAATTTAGCTTCCCTTTCAAGAAGAAACTTTTGTATAACACCTTTGATAGGTATTTGAGCTTCAGAGATGTCCATAATAAACTCACCTTCTATATCTTTGCAGAAGTTACACCCTAGCAATATTCCATATGATGCAGGAACATCAACCACCAAGATAGTCATCTTGGTTTTTTTGTTCAAGAAAGCAAAAAAGGAAAATTGTGCATCCTTGATTTGCCTGATCAAAGGCACTTATTTTTTTTCCATTGAAAAGCAATGACCAAAAGATTTTGTAAGATTAAGATGTAAAGTGGTAGCCACTTTGGTGGGCATAACATTGTCATAGGCACCAGAGTCAATTACACAATTACTTAACTTATAATTGTTTACTAACAATGAGATGTAAAACGGGTCTATCCTTCCATGGATGGATGATAGAGTAGAAACCAAGTTGCTTTGTAGAGGCGTAGGCTTGAAAATAGTTGAGATGTCATGAGAGGAATCACGTCTTGGATGGGTTCCCTTATCTTTGACAAACTTAACAAGTCTGTTAAATTGGTCAGGATTAGCCTTTAGATACTCAACCTTAGACATCTAAATCTTGGTCTTCTTAGCATGGTCAATTATATCAAATTCTTGGAAATAACTCATCAAAGAAGATGGGGTAATTTTAATGGTATGCTTAGAAGTGGGAACACTGGTTTTAAGAATCAGAGCATTTGCCTTAGGCAATGAAGAAGATGCAGGGGAATGAGTAGTAATTACTTGTTTGCTTACTGTCATATCTTTTGATTGGACCGCCAAAGGAGCTCCCCTTTTAGAAATAGTAACTAGTGGTCATGAGCTATCCTTTTCTTTCACCACATCACCTTGAGGACAATCAAATTGATTTTGTTGTGAGTGAGTAAATACAACATAAGCAACGATCACAAGATCTTCTTCATCAAATTCTTGTTTATATTGTAAAAATCTAATATTAGAGTTGCTAGCTGGATCTACTTCCTCCTTCTGGAATAGATCAACATTTTCTTCAGTGGGGTATTCTAGTTATGCATAATCCTTTTGCTCAACTTCATGTAACGCACTAGTGCATTTGTGGGTGGCGCCTCAAGAGCAAGTCTTCCTTGTGGTGTAGGAAGTTTGTTATGATTTCTAGATGCATTGCTAGGAAAATTAGAAGAATTTGGATAGGTTCTCCTTGGAACGTCTTTGTAGACAAGAGTAGAAGAACCTTGAGATATTTGTTTCTTCAAAGATAGCAACTAATTTTCTAACTTCTGCACCATAGGATCTGTGGTGCTTGAGGAATTTTGATTTGAATGTGTTTGACCTTTATTTCTATTTGTTTCTTTATCTTTTTAGAAAGAATCAAAACATCTTAAAAACTAGTAGCCAATTTTTGTGTTATTTCAAGATCAGCTAGGGCTGCCCTTCATAATAAGAAACTCACGTCCAAAAACTGAGTGTTTATGAAAGAACACTTTAGATTATGCTCAATCAGCTAGGCATTAACTGGAATCCTTGTTGTCAACTTGTTAAACTTTGCCACAAACTCTTGCATGGGTTCATATGATTCTTTTCTCATTGTTGTAAGTTAAGCCAACAAGGCATGGTCATCCTCAATAGGCTTGAACCTTTCCTTGAACTTAGTTCAAAGAGTAACCTAACCAGTAATAGTACCAACACCAAGATTGTAGAACCAATGAGCTTCTATTCCTTGTAAGGTTTCTACTAACAACCTTATTGAAACATCTTCATGCTCCACACCAAGAACACCACATACAATATAAAAAGAAACAATACGTTCATTAGGATGTTGTTTTCCATCTCCATAAAATTTAGGGATGTTCTTACATGAAACCCATGGGAGTTCATGTAAAGCTTCCACCAAACATAAAGGAAAAAAGCCATTACCCCAAGGACCTTGTGGTGGTTGTTGAGTTGCCATAGCGCCTTGCACCAGTGTGATAAGTAAAGCTCTTAGAAAATTAGAAGCTTCGCTTGGGAGTGGTGATCTTACTCTTTGAGGAAGACAACTTCTTGTGTGCTATAATGGTGACCTTGTTTGTGAAGGAAAAGGGATAATGTTATGTCTACACAACAACTTTAAAAAAGGATCAACCTGACCTTGTGCCCTCTGACAGTGAGTATATCTTCTATCTACCAGAGTGTAGTCTTTGAAACAAAAAGAAAATCAGCAACAAAATATATTTACAAACTTACAATAAGACACTGGTATACTTGTCTACTTCAATTGAAAGCATGAGGCTTTGGTTGCATGCTCGTATCCCAATGGAGTTGCTAAAAAAATGTTGGGTCAATATTTTGTAATTCATTTAATAATGACAAAATATGAGTTTCAACCATAGCTATGATGAGATATAAATCTCTCCTCTCATAAAGGGTAAGCTCCCTTCTTATTGCTCACTAAAATCAATTAGAAACTAAACTAAGATATGTACACTATGATTATCCATGGGGTTGCCACCATTAGCATATTCTCTTTTTCAGAATAGGGTAAACAAATTACAATGATATCCTTAAATAAAACCAATTGGAGCAATAATAGCCGATACTCACAAGTACTAGCAAATGATAGTAATTTAGAAAGTCCATGGAAGCACAAAGTCTTCAACCACTTTCTCACGATGGTTCTAAAAGTAATAGTAAGATCACATAAGCAAGAGTAACAACTTAAAGCTCAAAGACTTCTAGCTATCCCAAAATGATTCAAAGATTAACCACGTGAATATAGTTAAAAATTATAGCTCAAAGACTACAAATTCTTAACATGATTCATACAGAAGAATATAATTTAAAATTGTAGCTCAAAGACTACACGTTCTCAACCAAATTCATAAAAGCTCCAAATGCAATATGATAACACATATTCTATCAATACTATATCTGAATTCCCTTTTAATAAAGAAATAACATGCCACTTACGAATCATATTCAAGATAATATGACAAGAATGACATAAGAACACTCTCACATATAAAAAATGTGCTCTAAAGCAAAGGTTGGAGGCAATCTTCTTCTTTTATTGATAAATTTAAATTTGCACATTCAACTCAAAGATTACAATTATGCTCTTCATAATGATAGCATCTAGTTTCAAAAGATCAAAAGGAACTCCTAATACAAAAGAACTCCCTCATATATATAGAGGAGAGTTGAGAGTTAATCTAGGAAAATAAATAACTACTTTCACTTATTCAAACAGGAGAGTCCAATTTGATTTGGGACTTCTATGTTTTTACATGTAATTATAATTTTTAAAAATGACATTTAAATTATTTGGAACTAATTACATAAAAGCATTAAACTAAGGCAAGATCATCTTTCTTCAACATCCTTCATCAAGAAATCATCATACGTCTTCATGATGGCTTGAACTTCATCATTATCTAGTCCTGAAGTATGTTTGATAATAGTAAGGACTCTTAGGATTGATTCCTTCACCATATCACAAGCTTCATCATGCCTTCATAAAAACACTTTTAGGTTGTCCAAGGTCAACTGAATATCTAGCAACTTATCCATTGAATCCATTGAAAAGGTTTGATCTTTGAACTCTTTTTGGATCATGTTGGTAAATTCTTGGACAACTATATTTAAAGAGAGAAACTTATCATCATCATCACACAACTTACAAGGAATCTCTTCAACTCTATTGACAAGGTTCAAATTGTTGTCCTCACTGACTTCTTGAGCACTTTGCAAGTCATCGATCAACTCCTTGATGGCATTTACTTTGTCTATCATAGTCTCTTTCACCTCTAAAAACATTTCCCTATTGGGAATGATTCCAAATTCCACTAATGTATCCAGTTTGAGCTCCTTCATTTTCACCCAAGCTTACAAACTATTTTCCATGTCTTGCTGCTCTTGAGAGAAAGCATTAACAATTTTATCTAATTATGATTTTATGGATCCCATCTTTTCCATTTTCTTCACAGACAATCTTAAGAGTTTGATACCTTGTGAAACCATTCAGTCTAGGAATTCACTGACTACTATGCCCCTTGTATGTAATTTCTCCACCTTTTGGATGACCGATTCCTCAATGTTCACAACCATAGGTTCAACTGACTCATAAGACTAGGTAATCTTTTGAAGTACTGTAGTTAGTTGCTCTACATTGGATTTATACTGATCCTTCACTTTCTTAATTGCATCAAATTTCTCGAAGAGAGAGTTCAATGTGGATTGAGCATATACTTTTGCATTCTCATGAGTAATATTTCCCAACTCAACTCTTGTGACAAAGTAATTAGAAATAACCACCTCATCCATAGTCTTATTTGGAGGAGGTTGTGCCACCTCTACATACCTATTACCTTCCTTATCAAAAAACAACTTGGAGAGGGTCTTTTCCTTCTTCTTGGTCTTTATTTTTATAGGTGCCAGTTGTGCAAAGTCAAAGTCATCTGGGGAGACAACTTATTTCTTCCTCTTAGGTGTTTGAGACAAGAGCCAAGGTGGAAGCGGTGAGCTCTCTTCTAGATTAGAAACCATGGTTTGATTTGTCATTGCTGCATTCACAAAATTTGTAACAATAGGAGCAGTGTCAATGAAAACAACAATAGGAATCTCCACACTTGAAACTTGCACAAAACTAGACATGAATTATTCTAAGTTAGAATAAGAAGTTATGTCAAATGACGGTGATGAAAATTTAGGAAGAGACATAGGTGATCCTGACACATTGTCCAAACCTTGTTTGGGACTTTCAAAGATAGACCATAAAGGGGATGAATGTATGGATTAGACTGATACTATGGGGGGAACATTGACAGTGACTGCAAGAGTGATCATAGCAGATGGCAAGGGTTGATCAACTATTGTAGCAGGAGGAGTGGGGGTAGGTACAATAGTAGATATGGGAGAAGAGGAGATAGGTGGTTCTTCATGAATGTTCTCATGAGGAGACATTTATGATTCTTTATGTTGTCGTTCCTCTGTTTGCCTCTCTTCTTAAATAGATTCCTCTTGTCCTTTAGCAAATGGCCCCTTTATGGTTGTTTTGCTTTTCTTCTTACCATCTTTAACAACAAACTTGATCTTGGGCTTAGAAGGCCTGCTAGAACTAGGAGCATCATTCTTGTTTTTCATCCTCAATTCATATTTCTTACCTGCAGGATCTTGTGACTCCTCCTCTAACCCAGTGAGAAAGTGTTTCAATTGAATTCTAACCATACATTGGTGTTAGCAAGAATTGGTTCAAACCTTTCTTGAAAGGAAGTTGCCTCTTTATGTGACCATTGAATGGGGGATAGAGGAGATCCTGCAATGTTGTTCCTCTCATAGGAAAGGTCTAAGATGTTGCCATCATCTTCCATGCCTTCAGAAATATTAGCAAAATCTAGCTCTTTAATATGTTCCAATGTGAGCCTATAGTAATCCAAATTTATTATTTCTTCCTTTGTCCTACAGTCAGCCCACACATCCTCAATTCTATGCACATGAACATGTGATTTCTTGATCTGATCCTTTATACCTTGATAATTAAAATTTAGCCTTTTCTTAAACATTTTCAATGTGACCAATTGCATTTTAGATTCAATGGATTTGGCTTTCAGAGAGGTTTGAACATGGAATACCTGCTAATGGCCAATGGAAACTTGAATCCTAGCTTGTGGGACTCCATCTTTTTGCTATGAACTACAATTATCCGCCTACATAGCTCCATCAAGACAATTTTGTCATTGGCCCATATCATGGGAGCATGTATGGATATCCCATGAAACAAACAACTCTCAGATATGTGAAAGTGGGGAATTGTAGGTAGAGGCAACCATACTTATTTACCACTACCTAAGCCTCATCCGACACTCTTTTTATTTCTAACTCAAGATCAAATGCACACAAAAATGGAGCAAAGAATGCATCACACTCTTCAAAAATGGTGAATACTTCCACCAAGAGTAATCTATGGAAAATACTTATAGCTTGGAGTCACCTTTTTGTTTCCTTCTATCATTAACCCAACAAAATTTATCATAGCTGCAACAACATACACCAAGTAGGATGTCATGTAGAATTTTTGTGTTATATGCACTTTGGTCAACTGATCATGAATGGCATCACTAATCTGCTAGCCCTAGAAGATTTGTTGTTTTCCCCTCTTTATGATCTTAATGTATAAATACATCTAATCTTCAAATGTGGATGAGGTAGGAAAACCATGCACTCTACTAAGAAGAGTGATAAGATCATTCACCTCTTCAATGAAGTCATTGCATGGGAAACTCTTGGGCCATCTTGAAATAGTTGGCCTCAGGGTTTTCAACCATTTGTTGTTAGTTAGCCTCTTAGCAAAATATAGATCTTTATTATACTCTTCTTGTGTAGATTCCTTGGTGATTTTGGCATACCTATCAATGCTTGGACATATGAAATCTTTGTCAATAAACTTTGTATCTAACCTTATGACTATATTTCCATTGGCATCCTTGACACTTATGTCATTTCTGTTATATAATGAGAATAAACTTGAAGGAAAAACTTTGGGTTATGCACCGGAATAGGAAAAGAAGCCACCATTTGAATGAAGTGGTTGCTTTTGAGTCCTTGTCACAAAATCAAACATGTCAACATGCCCGATTTTAGTTTCTTTGGTCTCATCTATATTTGATGAGACTGTGGTAGCTGGAAACACTCCCTAATATTTGAACTTCATTTTTTTCCCTTGCTTGGAGAGGGATTTGTCATTGGCAAGATATTGACAAGTGATTATGACCTTACAAGAATGTAGAAATGAAAATATTAGAAAGCGTGCATAAGAAATTGCATGACAAATTTTAGTGTATTTCAATGTTAGAAAAAATAACATGAATGGAAATTTACAAAGGTGGGGAAATTCAGAGTGATTGCACGAGTTTGAAAGGCTCAAGCATGATGGAAGTGAAAAACAGAGCGCACGAGGTCAAACTAGAAAAAAGGAAAAAATGTTATAGTAATAAGTTATTTCACTTAATTAATTTAATCATATTGGTTAATTAATTAAGTCACTTATCACTTTAGTTACTTAAGCTAAACTTAGGCACATTAATAATTATTTATTTATTAATTATTAAGTGTGCACACTAGGGTTTCCCTTTAGGGTTTTCTTTAGGGTTTCTTGATCTCCTTTTATAAGGATTGATCTCATTGTAATTATTAACGGGAGAATATCTATAGCTTTCATATCTTCTTGAAATTTTTCTCTTATGTAGCTTTTTCTTGTTGAAGATAATTGCATATATTTGTTTGTAGATCTCTTGCGTGGAAGGTGTCTTTGTTTGTGTTTGATCCCGTGGCTCGTGGTTTTGTGCTTGTTTCACAATTCTAACATGGTATCATAGCTTCTTTGGTTCTAACATGGTATTAGAGCGTGGATTCAACAAACCCCTTCTCGATTTATGAGGTTTTTCTTCTTCAACAAGGGTTGCAGACTTCAGATCTAAATCCTCTTTGCTCTTTTTTGAAAATTTTGAAGGTGGGAGTTTTTTAGTGCATCTAGGGTCAAATCAGACCTCTCCATTGAATCCAGAGCTGCCAGAATAGTCAAGATCGACCTTTGTTTTGTCAAATTTGGCTTTCGTTTGTCAGATCTATGAGGGTTTGAAAAAAGGGTTTTTTTCCCAGATCTAGGGGGTGCTTGATTTTTTGGAGCATTTTGAGCCCAAATAGACTTCACAGTTGCGTCCAGAGTGGCCAAAAACCTAAAGATCGACTGTAAACTTGCCTATATTTGGTCTAGTTGACCGCTGAGGCAAAAAAAATTTGCCTGCACAACCTTATGGGCTCTTCTGCACGTGGATCGAGAAAAAAATCGCAATAAAAATTCTTAGGTCGGCATTTTTTTAATAAATTTCTTTTTTCAAAATTTATTTAAAAAAATCATTGAAAAAAAAAATTTGTAAAAGTTTTTGATTTAAAAAAAAAAGAAGCCTTTTTTAAAGGCTTGCAAGCATGGTACGCCTGCGCAGTCCTGCACAGGTTGTACCTGCTCTGCCCTATGAGGCTTGGTGGGGGTGGGCCCACGTGCCCCCCCACCCAAAGTTTTTTTTCAATTTTTTTTTAATTTGTAAATTGTTGTTGTTGTTGTTGTTGTTTTTTTTTTTTCATTTTTCTGTAATAAGCCCAATTATGCATGTGTGGCAACAACCATTTAGCTGTCAAATTTAGGCCCAGATTTTTGCTGCGATGGTCGTATGACCGTCAAATTTAATCTAGCACTAATTTTTTTCCCCTTTTGGAGCTATTTTCTTCCAGAGGCCGTAACTTGGGTATACAATATTGTTTTTTAGCAAACAAGATATCGTCGGAAAGTTGGTTTTGTCAAATTTCCAGTGGTGTGGGTCTCATCACTTTATTTTGATTTTTGTGCATTATACAACCAGTTGAAGTCAAAGAAGATGTTTTCAGTCTTGAGCTCATAACTTTTGACCA
>VDFB02257140.1:0-43567 GCA_007258455.2 Sequoia sempervirens | reverse complement strand
AGTAGTGTAGACCTGCAACTTTGAAACTATGATTCAAAGTGCCCAAAACCCTTAGACTAGGGTACCCAATTCCCCAACACAACTATTTTAGGCTCTACTTTTTGTAATAGGTTCCCCTCTATCTACCTTTTCTAAATTTGCAATTGTTTCATCAATTTTTGTTTTTGTCTTTGTAAATTATTTACATTTTTAGACTAGGGATTTATATTAATAAGTTTAAATTAGGTTAATTAAATCTCATTCAATCAATTTTCCCTCTTTACAACAAAGGAACAAAACCTAGGCAGATTGGCTCTCCCTTGAGGTAGTTAGCCAATCCTAAACACCTTGCTGATTTGTGTTTGAATGCTAAGCAAAGAAAGGATTGATCCAAGTTAATTTACTAGATATATCTAGGATCTCCTTTTACACTTAAAATTTTGGTGAACCTAACATATCTTAAATTTGCAAATTATTTTGATTTTAATTTCAGAATTCTAGATCTTAATTGCTTCTTTAAGGTATTATATTTGAATATCTCATTTATATTTTCAAATATTGTATATTTACATTGAAAAATTAAAGCATTTAAATTCATTTTTTTTTGTAAAAACATAATAGTAAAACACTTTATTTTAGCATTCCAGTAATACAACCATTTTATTACCCATTTTTTTCATATTTTACTTTCTGGGAACATTCATATATGAAGTGAATTGGGCCTATCACTCTTTTCAAATGCTAAAAACCTTAATTCATGCATTTGTGTACTTCTCATAAAAAAACTAGGGCATTATGATTTTATTGAGTTTTGTCAGACTCTAGATCTAGGTTTTTATAGTCTAAGACCTATAAATATTGCTATATCTGTCTAGATTTTAAAACCTTGAATTTTTGCACTCCTGGACTAAGGTGCCTAGCGCCCTTGTCCTACTTGTTTTACCTCATATTTTAGTGAAATTTTTTCTTTGCATCTTTTACTTAGGTTTTCTCTCTATCTCTAATAATTTGTTTTGTAACATTTTCATTTTTTTTTGTATTTGGTAAATTTACCCTAGAATGTTAAATCATAACAAAAAAAATTTCTATCCTTAAATCAACATTTGTTGTCTTGTTAACATTTTTCTTCCACATCTTGGGGAAATTAAGACTATGTGATCATGTTGGATCTCTTTCTACAATATTTTCATGCATTTGATGAGCCATTTAGTAGTGATGATTTTGGTATGTTAGATGGAACCCTTGATGACTTCATCTCAATGGAATTATCCTTTGAGGCTCCTAAATTATCTCTTTTCCAAAGATTAATTAATGCAATTAAAAATATAAAACCAAAAAATGTTGTTCATCTTTGTTTTGATGTTCCTCAACTACAAAATATACCTATTCTCACTATTAGTGGTATTCCAAACAAACAAAAACCTCTTGGTCACATTCTAAATTTCACAAAATAACTTACTCAAAACAATAATTTTAATCAAAATATATGTTGTAGCAACCTCAATATCATGTAGTTTCTCACACATACAATAATAAAAATAATAAACAAGATAAATAAACATTAGTTGTTCCCACTTCAATTTTTCTTCCTCAACCTTTTCTTCCTCTTGCACCTTGTCTTTACCAACATGTGATCTTGTTAAGCAACTTCGTGCTACTCTAGCTAAGATTTCACTTTGGGATTTGATACAAACTTCTATATACCATGGGATAATCCAAGAGGCCTTATAGAAGATAGTTGTGCCACCTTCTGTTAGACTAAATTATGTAGCAACCTTATTAGATTATATTCATGTTCAAAAAATCTAAATATTATATTTTAGCAAAGTGAGTTATCTTCTTCTGAGATCCAAAAACAACATGATCCTCTCATGATTCTTGTCATCATTAACCAAAATTTTAAAAAGTGTATTCTCATCAATAATGGATTAGGTCTTAATATTTGGAGCATTGATCTATTGCTTAAGATTGGTGTGGATACATCTCTTATAAAACCTGATAATATTTCTATTTGTTGGATTTGATAATGTTGGTAGAAAATTATTAGGAACAATAACATTACTAATCGAGGTAAGACCTATGAGATTTCCTAGCCTTATCCATGTCATGCTTGATTATATTTTATATAATCTTCTTCTTGATAGATTGTGGATTCATGGTATGGGGGTAGTCTCATCTACTCTTCACCCTACAATAAAGTTTGTATATAACAACAAGCTCTATATGGTTGAAGCGGATCCAAATATGGAAAGTTTCTTACAAGCTACAGTTAGACATAAACCTCATAATTCTAAATCTCTTTGTACTTTTATTCCATATTTAAAAGTAAAACCATTGTCTTTCAATGATAATGATATCAATTATTGTAAATCACCTACAACTGCACCCTTTGACGATGATTGGGGCTTGTTAGATTTTATACCCTCCTTCATTAGGGAGTCTAAAATCTCACCAACAAAGCCTGAGGAGTCGAAGGTTGTTTCGATGGATTCTACACAATATTCTCATTCTTATTCTCAAACATCTAATACCAACACTAAAAATTATCCTACTTCGGCAATGGATGCTAGTTATACATCTACTTTTGATGAGGCTACTTATTGTGAGCCATGATCTTCAAAATAAATGGCATCCATTTATGGTCGAGGTTTTAAAATATTTTCTCAATTTGGATAATGGTAATGGTTATGGTATAATTGGACAAGGTATCAAGATTCCCAAAGAGCCTAATTCACAAGGTTTAATGATTGGTCTTGGTTATCATCATTTCAAAACCACAAAGGCCTATCATAGAGCCTATCTCAATGTGAATATGATATCTCAATCTTTAAATTATTCTACATCATCACTTAAGTTGATTCACCCTAAAGTGATAGAAATAAATCCAAATTATAACACACCTTCATTTGATTCCTTTCCAACTAATGAATCCTTGGATAAATTCTTGGGAGTTTATGACCACTTACCTTGATATCATCATGATCAATTTTTTTTATTGTTTAAATGTTGAGGCATAATTTTGGAAAGATGCTTGTAAATCAGATGACACATCGATTTCTCAAGAAACACCCCAAGAATTCCCTCTTCCTCCTGATGTACTAGACCATAGTACTCTCCTTGTTGGATATACAATTGATGTTTTGATGGAGGTCCATCTAATATTGATAAGGTTGTATTAATTAGAAAAATCCTTGACTCTAAAGAGTAAAAAGAACATTCTTGTCTTTTACATGACTTTCTCAACATCTTTGCTTGTTCATACTTGGAAATGACTAGTATTAATCCTAAAGTAGTGACACATATTATTGTATTGCATTTTGATGCGAAACCCATAAGACAAAATATCCAAAAAATGGATCCCAAGGTGGCATTGTTAGCTAAGGTTGAGATTAAGAAGCTCTTACAAGTTGGTTTTATCTGCCCTATTGACTATTCACCCTAGATATCAAATATTTTTGTTGTCACTAAACTCGACAACTGTATTCAAATGTGCATCTATTTTTTTGATCTTAACAAAGATGATTTGAAATAAAATTTTCCTCTTCCTAACATTGATATGATTATTGATTGTACCACTAGCCATGCATTACTCTCCTTTATGGATGGTTTCTCATGATATAATAAAATTTTCATCAATCCTTAAGATCAATATAAAACAACTTTTATTACACCTTAGAGAACATTTTTTTGGGTGGTTATTCCTTTTGGATTAAAGAACGTGCAACATAACAATGTCCTTGACACTCATCTTTCATGACATCATTCACAACATCTTAGAGGATTATGTTTATGATATCCTGGCTAAGTCAATCTCGCGTTATGATCATATCAAAATCATTTTTTTGAGAAAATTCACAAATATAACATGTGCTTGAACCCCCACAATGTGTTTTTGGTGTTGATAGTGGTAAATTATTTGGGTTTATTGTGTCATGCCATGGTATTGAGGTGGGAACAAATAAAATTGATTCCATAATTAAAATGCCACCTCAAAATAAATATTTCTTGACTTTGTAGTTTACAAGAAAAGATTCAAGCTATTCATCAATTTATCTCATTACTAGCAGATCAAACTTTCCCTTTCACCCAAATTCTTAAGAAATATTCTCATTTCAATTGGAATGAGGATTGTCAAAAAAATTTTGATGACCTAAAATGATATTTGCCTAATCCTCCTATTTTTCAACCAACCATCTTAGGATGACCTTTCCTTCTTTACACTTCTGCTTCATCTAATAATCTTGTACTATTATTGGAAAAATATGATGATGATGGTAAAGAGTGTGTTATATATTATATCAGTTGCACTTTACTCGATTATGAGGTCTGATACATTATGATTGAGAAATAATGTCTAGCTTTGGTATTTTTAACACATAAGTTGAGACATTATCTTATAAATGTTGAAATCCATGTCATCATAAAATTTGATCCATTAAAACATCCATTCTGTAAAACTAATATTTCAAGACGTCTTGCTAAATGGGTGATGTTGTTAATAGAATCTGATCTTAAGTTTGTCTCTAAAAATGAAATTAAGGGTCAAGTGTTGACTGACCACTTAGTTGATTCTCTTTCACCAATTTCCCTATCAAATCAAGAATCATTTTTTGATTACTATGTTCTTCCATTAAACATTGATCAAAGATGGGATTTATTCTTTGATGGTTCTAGGTGTTGAATTGGTTCAAGTGTCGATATTATACTAATACCCCCTTCAAGAAATCCAATTTCCTATCTTATTGTCTCAATTTATTATGCACTAACAACATTATGGAGTACATAGCCCTTATTATTGGCTTGCATGTTGCATTATCTCTCAATATTCAACACCTTTGTATTTTTAATGATTCACAACTAATTATAAGGAAAATCACTAGATCTTATCATCAAAACAAGATAAATTATCTTAGTATCAAGATTTGGCCCTATTAATATGAAAGCACATTTATATTATACCATTGACAATATTCCTCACAAATACAATCAACATGCAGATGCAATGGTGAGTGTTGCCTCCCTTATATCCCTTGATGATTCAAATATTGATTTCCAATTCATCATTTATAGTCTCTCTTCACCATCTATTTTAAAAATTCTATTGATATTGATTTCTATTACAATATTAATTCAGATGAATGGTACTCCCACATATTTTAATATTTTCATAATGGCACCGTTCCTAACTCTTCATCTAAAAGTGATTGAGATCAAATTTGAAATGTCGAAGCATGTATATCATTTTATCTAATATCCTTTATCATAAAGGATGCAATGGTCTTCTTCTTCATTTCCTTAACAAATAAAAGATCCTCATTGCCCTTGAAGAGGTCAATTTAGGTGTCTGTAGGGGAAAATTTAGTGGCTAATCTTTGGTTTAAAAGCTTCTTCATATAGGTTATATTGGAAAATTATGGAACAAGATTC
The DNA here is from genome assembly GCA_007258455.2 of Sequoia sempervirens. Lineage (NCBI taxonomy): Eukaryota > Viridiplantae > Streptophyta > Pinopsida > Cupressales > Cupressaceae > Sequoia > Sequoia sempervirens. Next base: position 38,161 of record VDFB02257140.1, on the reverse strand, counting down.
TTTTTCCTTTGTAAAAAAATACCCTCAATGCCAACAACATAACAATTTGAGTTGAGATCTTACATAGGAACTTCGTGCCTAAGTCTCTCCTTGTCTATTTTCTATGTGGGCTTGTATATTATTGGAAATACTTCTCCTCCTTCTTCCCAAGGATATAATTTCATTATCATGGCTACTGATTACTTCACAGAATGGGTTGAAGTGGTTCCACTTTGATTCATGATTGCTGAAGTTATTTTTTGTTTCATCCTTGATAACATCATTTATCAATTTGGTCTTCCTTTTACTTTGGTTTTTTATAATGGTTCATCACTTAAGAACAAAGAGGTGAAGAGGTTCCTCAAAACATTTCACATCCAACATCACTTCTCTACACCATATTATCCTCAATAAAATGCGCAAGTAGAAGCCTCTAACAAAACAATCAAACAAATCCGTTGAAAGACTGTTAACAAACATGACGAGGATTTTCACACTCAAATTCCTTATGTACTTTGGGATTATTAAATGAGTGTACATACAACTATAGGTACTACCCTATAAAACCTTGTTATGGTGTCAATGTAATAATGCTTTGGAGATAGAGATTCCTTCATTACAAATTTCTCTCAATGACATCATAGATGAGAATTCTTATAAAGAACAACAAATTCAACAATTTGAGATACTTGATTAAAAACATATACACACTCTCAATCATCTCTGAGCTCACTAAAAGAGTATTTAATGATACTACAATGAACACACCATCTATTGCTCATTTGTAGTTGGGGACTTGGTGCTTTATAAAATCAATGCAATGTGAATGTTGCACTAGGGAAAAAAGGAAAATTCAGCCTACACTAGCTAGGACCTTACATTATCACGGAGCTCTATGGATTAGGTGCATACAAATTATCCACAATGGAAGATATACCTCTTAAAGAACCCATTAATGATATGCATCTACATAGATTTTATGCTTAAATTCTTCTCCCTTTCATTGTTATCTTTGAAAAGTATGCTATTATTTAAAGCATATTATATTAGATAGTTAATATTTTTATCTATTTAATTCATGTTGCTTCATCTATGACAAACATATGTATTTCTTGAGTTATATGAGTAATTTCATTAATAATGATAATTAATTTTCATTCTCATACATTTCAATAGTAGGTGTACCATGTTAATTAGATTATTATTGAATTTAATTAAATAATACAATTACATTATTTAATTAGATCATAGGAGCATTTAATTTTAACATGTGTGTACAATGAGGTATCATCTGTTGCATTTAATTAATTTTTTTATTAAGTTATTTAATTAGATCACATGATTTCTAAATGACATATCACCAATACATGTATCAATTATATCATTATTGTATTTGTTAAGAAATTTCATTCTGTTGTTTAGTCAAATCACTATTATATTTAATTACCCATACATGTCAATCATAATCAAATAATTATTGCATTTAATTAAACAATACATCACATTATTTCAATTAAATAAAAAATGACATAAAAATAAATCATCTCATAAATACATGTACGCCAATAAAAAATTATCATTTATATATAATAGTATCCATATGTAACCAAATATCACCAATATAACAAAATATGGTGTGTCATGATACACAAATATATCATCATCCTATATGCCTATGGCTATCATACCCCTCTGGGCCTAACAATGGTAGTTAACATGAAATGGTGGATCACGAGTAGCTCTTAGAGCTCCTCAATGTTTGTAGACCTCTAATCTTGCCTCTAAGATTTTCCACCTCCACCTATACCTCCATGTACTAATGTTATAACCAATATTTCTCAGCTTGCAATTGGTCTACCTTTTCTTGTAAGGTCACCATGTCAACATGATCAACTGTAGGCGTTGTTCCTAATCTCACCTCCTAAATATTAGAAAACACTTGATCCCTCTCTGTTGTCCTCTACTCATATGCAACTCTTAGTCACACCACAGGCTCAAGTATCTCTATATATCGCCTTGTCCGTTGTGGTCTATAGTTGGCCTGTATCAATTATTGCAGTAATACAATGGGAACCATCTCTACTATGATTTGACCTAGAAAGTTGAGCATGCCTATGCACCAACTACAAAAAAAAAAAAAATATTGAATAAGATATTCATTACTTATAAATCAATATCAGTACCACATGAAGCATCTAGTGTTATACTCAATCAAAGAATAAATATACATCATATTACTTGGATCATGAACTCGCCAGTGAGGATTTGTGGGTGTGGTAGTTGTGGTTGCACTTAGGGACACTTGTGGTATTGGGGGCATTGTAGTAGCTGCTCTATTTGTCTCCTTGTCCTCATGGATTCCCAATCTCTTGACTATGATAGGTAGTGCTCATGCTATATGAGGGCGAGACTCAGGCCTCTCCTTAGTGGTACCACTAGCCTCCTCCTGCTACTCACAATGTCCTCATGTTGCTGGTGTCGGTTGATCCTCCTCCTCCTCACAACCACCCTTGAATCATCGTCAACCTCCCCCTCCTTAGACTCCCTATCTTGACATGACCGTGGCCTTGGATTGTTAGTAGGATGGTCTACATGAAACATACAATCTAGACAAGTAGTAATCCACCATGTCACATGTGCAATTCTAACTCCCATATCATCTGCTCCAAACATGGGGAGTGTGTCTTGCTCTTCGCCATCAAAACCACTCAATGTGATGTCAATGATGGTTGATCAGAGCACATCTTTGGGTTTGATGATACTGTGAGTTGATTGGATATATGTCAGTCAGGCCATAGGGACCCCTAATACATGAAGTATTAAGTCACTCAATCATAATATAATAACATCACTCTATACTCATGGAGACCGATGAGAAGCTAATCCCACTACATCATCACTAACTGTTGTGACTGGCTTGACCAAGATTATAGTCCCATGTACAGTCTCCACACTACATCTGCAACCTGTAATCTATTAAACACTACTTGCCAATATAATAAATCATTGAACTACCATGGTTTCCTTAAGGGGTAGGTGTGTGCTCGTGGAAAGGTCCATACCAACTCAATTAGGTACCCTATATGTCATGTTTATGTGATATACTCAAATTACCACACCTAGAGAAGGGTTTAGGTCATCAAGCTTTGTGCCTTGTAATGAATGTATCAACCTAGATCATAATAGAGGTGGGCCAACATGCTTCACCCCCAAGAAAACATGGTATGCTGACCCTCCATCACATGGATGGTATGTTTGATGCTTCCATGAAAGTGTGTGTCTTTCCTATTGTTATAAGTGAAGTAATTGCAATAAGAATACAACAAATAAGAGGAATACCTACATCAATATGTAGTAGCCGCCACATGTATATATGCCTACTATTGTCCTCAAGCATAAAACAATTGAAAAAATACATTTGGTTGGCTAAGAGGTCATTTTAAATCCTCCCCTCTTCTAAGAATATGATTTCACCCTGTATGGGAAATCGAAGAATCTTGTATACATCCTCAAGTATCACAGTCATCTCCCCCATTAAAATATGGAAGGTTGAGGTGTTTTCATCCCATTAGTCTATGAGTTCCATCAATATCATTTTGTGAAAACTCATGGTTGGCATGGAATACACCCATAACAACCCTACATCCCTCAGATTTTCCTCCTTAGCCAATGATAGTGTTTGGGTGTAGTCATAGAAGGGTGTGTACACATGACCACCTGAATGCTCCCACATCTATGGTAGAACCTATGTAATCATTAAACATCCATTCATTAGTTCTCATTAATCATCAAATTTACAAAAAGAAAAATTAAATAGTTTCAAATAAAAATCCTTGGACACTAGCACCCTAGACTAGGGTGCCTAGATTAGACTCTAGTACCCCTCTAGTGCCCAAACTGGAGTCTAGTGCCCAATTTGGACATAGTCACCTAAGATTTGTTAAATCACTCTTAAAAATTAAAAAAATAACCAATCAATACAAGGAAAATGAAGGTATAATTCAACTCTCAGGCCTGCACTCCCTGCATGATGTGGTCTTTCAAGGCCTATAGTCTGAGTGCAAAATATGGTCGTTGTCGTGGAATCTTTGTTCCCAGGGCTACTCAAAATGCTCCCAAATTGAAAATTGAAAATGAATAGTAATAAGGTTAACCTTTTTACTATTTATAGTAAAAATGAACAATAACACATATTTTTTACTCTTCTTTGCTCTTCAAACTACTGTCCATTGAAACCTTCACAACTTGGGCTTGCGAACTTTGATTTTCACATTGTCTTTTGTGTTAGAATATTGGTTCCAACCTTGTTCTTATCACAAGCTTTTGGTATTGGTTTTATTTTGTTAAATGATCCAACCAATGATATTTTCATTAAAATCCTAGAACATTCAAAGTAGAAATATCACCAAATGTTTCTACATCCATAAAGCAAGCAGCATGTAGAAACCTAAAATATGACCTTATCAAACCACACCTAATTTTATCCTATATCCTATGTCATGAATTAAATAAATAATACTTATTTATTTAATTAATTTATCCCATAACCTTTATCCCACCTTATCCTATCCAATTAATTAAATAATTATCATATTTATTTAATTAACTCTTATCTTTATCCCCAAATCCTCCAACTAAATTAATTAATTAATTCTCAATTAGCTAATTAATTTAGTCTAATTAATACTCACCACCTTTTACTCTAATATTTATTTCCACTTTATCCCTCAATCCTTGTCCATTTAACCCTAGCCCTCTATCTTGTTCATAGGGATCATAATCTAAATTTGTCATCATGTGACAAGTGTCCCTCTCATATGTATAACTAAAATCTTTTTTGGATTCATTGAACCTAGAAACTTTCCAAAATTTAAACTAACTTTTCATCTCATACCTCTATTCATATCCCACATCTTAATCTTAACCATTCACATAAGGATGTTTCTCTAATCCTAATCATAAACGTAGCCCTTATCCCTCATGTGACACTTGTCAAAATGACTACAACTTTGATCCCAAAACTAATCCTAAATCAATCTTATCCATCCATTAACCAATCCATCTTGGCCCTTGATTTATCTTATAGAATTTGTATAAATGAGAGGCCTCTCATCCCATTTGAAATAATCTTCCATATTTGCAGCCTTATGTTGTTGAATTTTCTATCGACTTCTTCCATAGCCTAGCTAATCTACCATTATCATATCCTTACCTATCCATTTGATCTATCATAATATCAATCCTATCATCATGCTACTTGTATAAGAAACCACATTCCTCCATCAATAAATCAAAAGAGAAAATCAAGTGGAGCTAGGGTAAACTCTACTTCAACTCTATTTGAGTAGAAAGAAGGGTTTTAGGTGAAGGTATTGTGTGTGTATTGCATTATCTTCCTTGTTATTTAGATTCAATCATTTTCTTATCCTCAAAAAAATAGGGGGAATATATTTACTCTCAAATTTCATTCTATTTAGAAGTTTTTGGACTAATGCATTGGTTTTTATTTGTAGGATGATTTCATATTTCTAACAAGTTGGTTTTGCAAGATGTGGTTCCTAATGTTGTGGTTTTACATGTTACTATATTGGGGGATTCATTCTATCATTTTGAAATATTTTGTGTCATCTACAATATCATTTTTGGTATCCTTTTACATGTTTTCTAATTTACTTTCTTGTACTTTAGCTTGTATATGCACATAGTGTCATATGCCTGCTAAAGTGGGAGATAAATGTAACATCATAAATTATGCTCCCAAAATCTAAAAGAATAATTTCACATTTTATTTGGTGCTCACTTTGGTTTCCACTCCCCTAATTCATTTTAGGACCACTTTCTAGCCTTGACCTTTCCTTCCAACTGAAGAGAATATGTGAATACTACCCTAAAACACCTTATTGATGATATAATGACTTTAAGACTTTGACAAGTACTCAAATTTAGGTCAAGTCTTAAGTCAAGGTACCCCAAGCTTATGATCCTTGCTTCGGCGAGAAAAAATGTGAACATGGGCATTAGGCACCTTGGTCCTACCATTTTTCCCAAAAATAAAGCCACAAGTTAGGGTTGTCCTTTGTCTTGTGTGACATGATTTCAAATTCGACATTTGGGTTGTAAAATATTCCAAGTTAGGGTTGGCCTTTGTCTTCCATGATATGATTTTGAATTCAATATTTGGGTGGTAAAATATTCTTGAAATTCAAATTTAAATGTGTTCCCTATTTAAACATGAAACTTTATTGCAAAAGATACACAATTATTGTTACAATGAAGCTTTGCCAAAATTGACATCCTATTTTACAAAGTTATTTACAAGTTTTCAGATTCATATGATTTATTTATTATGATTGAAACTTGAAGAAAGTTGAAGAAAAAGTAAAAATCTATGGTTTTTGGATTGCTTTGGTGTCTCTCAAACACCTTAGGACCTAATTTTAGTGGGTTCCTACCTTCAAACTTTGATCATCTCACTGTCCTAAGTGATGTATTTTCTTATGTGTGATTTCCCTTGAGTATTTGACTATCTCCTAGGTTGGATCTTGCATCTCTTTGATTGACTCATATAGGACACTACTCTAACATAATTGAGTAGGGTTTTATCAATTATTTTTCATGTAACTATTTTCCACAACCTTAGACACACTTAAGGTTCACATCACACCCTTTTATCTATTATCAAATTGGCTATTTGTGGAGGTATAAATACCAAAATGGGGGTTTGACCAAGGCCAACTCATATATATCCATCTCCCCCCTTTATTTCTATGTTTTATAGTTTTAGATACGAAGGAAACAAGTTTTAGAGCAAAGTAGAGTAGTACAAACCTACAACTGTTAGTTTGTGATTCAAAGTTACCAAACTATCAAACTAAGGCACCCAACACCCCAGTCCAACAATTTTAGGATCTTCTTTTTATGACACTTGCCCCTCTGTCTGCCTTTTCTAAATCTATAACTATTTCTTCAATTTATGTTTTTGTCTCTGTAAATTATTAGTATTTTCAGAGTAAGGTTTTATATTAATAAGTATTAGTTAGGATAATTAAATCACATTCAATCAATATTCCCTCTTTGCAACAAAGGAACATAACCCAAGTAGAGTGGCTCTCCCTTGAGGTAGTTAGCCAATCCTAAACACCTTGCTAGCTTGTGTTATAATGTTAAGAAAATACAGTATTGATCAAAGTTAATCTACTAGTTAGATCTAGGATCTCCTTTTACACTTAAAATGGTCTTAAAATAATAGTTCAATAGATTTTTCAGCATCTCTTGGTCTATGGATATTCTCAAATCATCATCAAGGGTGCTATCATAATAGTGGTTTACAATTCCTGAGAGGAACGAATTTTAGCTGAAATAACATATTTTTATAAAATATAATGATTTAAGCTTTAAAAAGTTCCATTTTAAGGATTCCAATTGAAGAGGGTTTGATCAAATCACCTTAGATCAAACCCCCTTGGATAGAATCTCGCTAGTTTTAAACCATACCTATAAATGCGTCTCCTTTACACCTATCAAAATGCTGATAAAAAATCACTTTTGATTTAGATTTTGGGGATCAAATGAATTCATTTAAAATTTATTTCAAATTATTATCGTATTCCTTAGAACAAGTATCCGGTGAACATAATTTTAATATGTTTTGGTTTTGTTATGTATTTGTTTTTAAGTTTTATTAAACATAGGTTTTTCATCAAAAATGAATTTCTTTGTTCTTCACATGTGGAAAAATAGCATATTATCAAAAAAAATTAAAAATATGAGTGCACAGATATTGAAGTCCTTGATCCAACAAAATAAATAAAATTAATTTTGACATATACAAAAAGTTACGCTATCACAAGGGTCTCGAATTGTAATTCGTTTGACTTTGAAACTTGATTAAAGGAAAAATATTCAATTAAAAACTATCTAACCAAGTGGAAGCACTAGATATCAGAGTTACAAATCTAAATTTGAAAGAATTATAATTTTATCCTTCATGGAAAAAAAGTTATGCTATATGGTGTAAGGCCACTTTTAAAAAATATTGTTTAAAAAATCTATTTTCGTGGGAGATGGAAAAAGAAGTGCAATTTGATTCCAAAAATTTTGAAAAAAATATTTTTAGAATCTAGAGAAAAAATTTGATGAGACTCTAGTTTGTACCATCTTCAAATTCCTCACATTTTAGCCACTATAGGTGCCCGAATGTGAAGATTTAGTTAAAAATAATAATTTCAGTGTCCAGTTTGGCCAAAAATTGTAAACCACTATTATGGGATCACCCTCAAATAGGTTAGTAGTGAGAATCAAAGTAAGGATGACAAATTGATTCACTACAAATGGATGATTGATTTCTTCAAGGAGTATTTCACAAACATATAGTTTGAATAGGTACCCTTCCTCAACAGTAGAACAACAAATTCCATGACCATAATAGAATTACTTCTAGACATGCCATAAGATAGTCAACATTGTGAATTCTTGGTAGAACAATAATTGGTTCCCCCATATAAGACCCACAATTTTTAGATTGTATGTGAACTTGTTGGTACCAAATTTCCTTTCCATGATGTTTATACTTACCTCCACAATAAAATCCTACCACCTAAATTTTTATGAAACCAATGCAAAACCTTTATCTAATATTCATCCTAATTAACTATCATTGGTGACACTTTATAACAATGGGATTTTAAGGGAACATTACTATAATTATTAAACCTGGAAGAGGCTATTTTCATGATCAAATAAGTTCATAATAGTATTTGTGGTGCCCACACTCGTGGCATGATCCTAGATAAAAATATCTTAAGAATAGGTTATTATTGGCCCATCATGGAACAAGATGCATGTCAATTTATCAAGTAGTGTTTAGCCTTTTAGTAGCATAGATATTTGATTCATGCACCATTGCAAGCATTGCAACCTATCAATACTCCTTAGCCCTTTTCATAATGGGGCTTTGATCTCATTGGTAAGATTTTACCCTCTTCATCTAGTGGCCATAAGTTTATCATAACTCCCACCAAGTACTTCACCAAGTTGGTCAAATCTACCCCATCACCTATACCACAAGACAATAAATATTCAAATTCATCCTCCATTATATCATTTTCTTCTATAGCATCCCCATTTCCATTGTCACAAAAAATGATAAATCCTTCAAAAACTAGGATGCCCACACTCTATGTGAACATTTCCACATCCGACATCATTGGTCCACTCCTTATTTTCCTCAATGAAATAGTCAAATTGAGGCATCTAATAAATTCTTTCTCAGATTCCTCAAAGATATTTTCAATTATGTTGATCATGATTTCTACCTTCAACTCAATATCACCTTATGGGCCTATTATACTAGTATATATAAACCCACTAGTGTAACTCCATATTCACTTCTCTTTGGATTTGAAGGCATATTTTTAATCACAATTTAACTACCATCATTGTGTATCTCCTTGCATAATCACATTGATGGTGAGTATAGAATTGCATGATTGCATGAGCTAGAGACACTTGATGAGCATCATATTGTTGTCTTAAACCACTTGTAGTCATATAAAAATAATCTTTGTAAAAGCTATAACAAGAAAATTAGAGCTCATGAGTTTGAACTTAGTGATATTTTCCTCAAGGAAAACTAGATGAACCTTCAAGACTAAGAAAAGAAAGGTAATGTTTATCCCTATTGGTTGGGCCCATATGTCATCATTACCAAATATGGATCTAATGCTTATCATTTGGCCACTCTAGGTGGTCAGTTTTTTGAAGAACCCATGAACATAGTGTACCTAAAAAGGTTACTTGCCTAGTCTATAAGGTATCCTAATTATAAAATACCAAAAAAAATGAAATATAAAAATATAAAAAAATTAAAGAGAAAAATCATCCTTTAGTGAAAAAATTCCTTGTGGCACCTTGGAAAATTACCATAGTGAAAAATTTCTTACAGAAGCCATGTGTAATAAATGGATTCCAGTATCTTGCAAGTCTCTTTTTCCTTTATCCATCTCCATCAACAAGTTTCATAGTGGTTTTAGTATATTCACTATGCTTTGAGTCCCTTTTTCTATCCATCTCCATCCATGAGTTGTTTTAGTATATTTTCTAATCCTTTAGGCCACCTTTCTCCATCCATGATTTTCACTTTGGTTTTAGTATATCTTCTATCCCATGAGACTATCTTTCTCCATCCATCTCCATCAATTATTGTTATAGTGGTTTAAGTATATTTCCTACTCCTTGAGGTAGCTTGGTGACCCTCTCCCATTGCTCAAACCTTTTTTATTTATGTACAATATTTAGATAGTATTATTTCTACTGAGCCACCCATAATTCTCACCCTATCAATATCTCCTCTTGATCTATCCACCCATATCTTAGAAACCCACTTCTTGTGATACTCTCTATACTAGTCATGTCATTTATTCTATACACATGCACTTGTCCTATATTGGGGGTAGGAAATTGCATCTTACTTTAGATTATTTTTCATAGCTATAGTGTTTCTCACTTACTTCCTAAGATGGATCCCTAATCCTGAACTTAATATACTATCCCTGATCTCAATATTCGTAACCTATCCTAATATTGAGCTTCACATGCTATCCTTGTCCTAGGCTTTACATACTATCCCAAACTTGTGAGCTTCATGCACTATCCCTATCCTTGAGATTTACACACTTGCAAGAAGGGAAAAATCATGAAATTTCACCTAAAAACCAAGAATCTGAATCATTAAACTTAATTTTTTTTAATCAAGCTCAATAACATGCAACAATCATATCGTTTACTATCATAGATTCCCTTCCCACAAATTTCCTTCATGGAGCATATAGTTCGCCATATTAGGAATCATCAACTTAGTCCTTTCTCAAGACTTTTGAAAGAGGTAACACTCCTATATGTTGATTAAATATTGAATTTATATATATATTTTTAATCTTTAATCCATAATATACCAACACAATCCTTATAACATGGTGTCTTATATAGTATATATCAGGGTATGGCCTATTAATTTTGTGTGGTGTGTTTTCTATTTGTCCCATCAAAATACTCACCAAGGCCATAAAATGCCTTATGATGTGTTGGGGAATCCTTTTGTTTGTTTTTTTCTTGCAATTTATTCCTTTATGAATTGGATATATAATCACCTTGGTCTTTATACCTTGGTGCATAATATTGACTACCAATCAAATTAGGTTCTCATCAAAATTTAGCACAATACATACATTCAAACATCCAACCAATCATTATCAAAATCACATATCCATTATCAATTTTATTTTATAAATCATAATTTATCTTGTGTAAATAATTAGTTAGATTATTTAATTTTCTTAGTAGTTTGTTGGTGTATCTATTTCATCATCCTTATTTTCTTCCCAATTATACTATGAACAAAAATAAGCATCATATATACTATCATCACATGCATCACCATATCATACATCCATTTATATACATCATGTCTCCATAATACAAAAACAATTAATCATTTACATATGCATCATCATATAAAAACATAAACAATAATCATGACCATTGCTTCATAATAAATATCATATTTGTATCATCACATTACATTATTATATAAATTATACATTGATAAACAACCATAAATAATCATGCATCATCATCAATATCAATATATTGCATAATACCATGAATCATAAACATAAAAAATATGTATCTGTACATTATAATCATCATAATATAAGAATATACATCCATCACATCATATGCATCATATAAAACTCATAAATCATGGTATAATTTTCTCCTCATCTATATCATCAAAAAAAATTCTATAGAGTCCATTGAACTCTACAAAGAATCAAAGTACACATATATAATAAAATATATACATCATAACACATAAAAAATGGAGAAAAATCCTCACTATACATGGCTAACACTATCCCCTTGTGACCCTATATCTCACCCTCTAGGTGGTGGAGGTGGATATATAGAAACATAGATTAATCTCCTAGATCTAGTTGATGTACTGGCTCCATAAGCTATCCTCCTTTCATAAGATGATTCCCTCTACTCTGTTGGCACTATGCACTCATATAATTTTCTATATTATAACACCTTGTATAGTGACTATGTTGTCTACTTAGATACCCTAGCTATGTATAATACTACCTAATCCAATTCTTATGATGTTAGTAGTGCCCATGTCTGATCCCTCTTTCCTTTGAGTCTTTGCACCTATAAATATTCCCACTACAACTATATTTGTAGGCCATATCCCTCAATTACCAATTTTTCCCTATTTTATTGAGCCACATCTTGCTTTGCTACCATACTATCCCTCTCTACCTACAAGTTATCTCTCTCAACCATAGCCTAGTCTCTCTCTCCTACTATCTAGTCTCACTCTTCTTGCAGGGAATCCCTCATAAATAGGTTCCTAGATAGTCTCATTTGTAGGTCATCTACCTCATGTCCCCTTGGTGGACTCATCTTCTCTTACCTTGCTAGGGACCCCTATGCCCCTTGACTATCTATTTCCATGGCCCATTCTTGTGAATATGCTTACCCCTATGTATGTGCTTCTACTGGTGCCATGGGCACCCCACCCTACCTAATCCTATACACCTCTACCAATGTGTCCTTGATATGATCATATGCACTTTATTAGCAAGAAGTCATTAGTCTAACTAGTTTCCACTATCACCACTAGGCATCTATAGTTTTTTGTCACCCCTAATCTATAATATCCTATTCATCTCATGCCACTTACAATGAATTCCTCCAAATAACTCATGCCAATCGTGAGTCCACTAGCAACCCTCACTGACTTTCATCGCTCACCATTCTTACAAACATGTTCTCCCCTTTGTTAGGATCCCCTAGTACAACCCAAATTGCCTTTGCACCCTATCCAGTTTATACCACTCTATCAGATAGTTGTGATGGTTGATAATGTAACATGTATTCTAAATAAAATGTAGGTAAAATTTTTTTAGTAGCCACTCATTTCCACCTAACCATGGTCACCACACTATTGCATCCACATCATCCAAAAATTATCTCCAATAGGATAGATTCACCAAGTGCCTATATCATAGGATCCATTCATATATAAATCTAAAAGACTCACCCTTATCCCTCTCTGATCTCTCTCTAATTGGCTTCACCACTATTATATGATTCCACACCCAAATATATAATATGTTAGATTTGTGAATAACCTGAGAAACAAGATCAAAGAACGAAAAAAAACACCTTCCATCCAAGAGCTTTGTAAAACAAAGATTTACTATTCCTCAAGAAGAAAATACTTACAAAGTGAATGATACAAGAGAGAATGAATGAGTTATAAGAGAAACCCTAATGATAAAGGGATTATATCATGACAAGTGTCAACATCCTATGTGATGAGACAAAATGATCTAATATTGGCTATGTAGTTAACATAAATAAGGCATTATGTTAACTAATAAAGAAATCATAAGCATAGCTTAAGTGCATGCAGATTAGAATATAATTAATTAAAGATTAATTAATTATTCTTTAATACATGATAACTCTAACACCCCCCTTAAGTGTAACTTAGGGAGTAGCTAAAAAACTCTAAAAACCAATACATTAAAAGAAAAGAAATCATGAATGGGTCCTGATAATTAGGCCTAATGAGGTACCCAGTACAACTAAAAGATCTCTGAAAAGAAGAGAAATGGAGAAAACCTCATGGAAAAACTCCACTCCAAAAAGAGAAGAAAGCATGCATGAAATAAACATGAAGGAAGGAAGGCCTCATGAAGACTCCCTAAGAACAACTTACTTCACCCCAAGCATCGATCATAGTTGAAGATAGTGAGGTGATGCCAAAGGTTTCGTGAAGATGTCTGCAACTTGATCCTCTATAGGAATGTACTCCAAGGTGAGAAAACCATCCCGAATCAACTATTGTATGAAGTGCATGTGGATCTCTATGTTCTTAGTACATTGATGCTCCACTATATTATGAGAAATGTGAATGGAACTCTAATTTTTGCACCAAAGAATAGTAGGACTGTTAGGAGGAAAACTAAACTCAGTCAATGACTGTTGAAGCCACAAAACCTCCTAGTTGGCCAAAACTACTACACGATACTTAGCCTTTGTGGATGATAATGCAATAAAAAATTGCTTCTTGCAAGACCATGCAATGGGGCTAGAACCAAGGTAGAAAATAAACCCATAAGTGGACTTCCTATCATTGAAAACACCAACACAATCTAAGTTAGTGAAGCCAATAATCTAAGGATCTCTTGATATATAGTGAATACCATAATGTGAGGTGCCCTGAATATATCTCAAAATTTGTTTGGAAGTTTGTCAATGACTCTCATTTGGATCATGTGAGAATCGAGAGACAATACCAACCATAAATGAAAGATCAAGACGTGAATGTGTTGTTAGATTTGTGAATAACAGAGACACAAGATCAAACAATGAACAAAACACCTTCCACACAAGAGCTCTGTAAAACAAATATTTGCTATTCCTAAAAAAGAAAATACTTACAAAATGAATAATACAAGAGAGAATGAATACTTTATAAGAGAAAACCTAATGATAAAGGGATTATATAATGACAAGTGTCAACATCCTGTGTGATGAGATAGAATGATCTAATATTAGCTCTGTAGTTAACATAAATAAAGGATTAAGTTAAATAATAAAGCAATCCTAAGTTTAGATTAAGTGCATGAGAAATATAATAATAATTAATTAAAGATTAATGAATTATTCTCTAATACATGATAACTCTAACACAATAGAGTTATTAATCTCACACTCCTCCCATATTAGTATGTTGTAAGATGGAGATATTATATAGCTATGCCATAATGCATGAACCCCATTCAAATCCCTACCATATACTCACATATCTATAATATATCTTGCGAGGCCAATTGAAAATAACTAAATAGTCTTTTTAGGTAGTAATGTGCACCTAACAAGGTCTAATAACACCAATGGAAGCTCCCCCATCAATCCCACACATGCATCCATGCTTAGTGACAATCACATTTGAGGTAGGTCACTCATCTCAAATGATCTCTCTAATTACACCCTTGGATCTCAAGCTCAATAATATATTGGTCGAGTGTCTATAGATTTATATTTATAGTATCCTCCTTACATCCTCTAATATGTTGGTAATATCCCCTATTGGCAAGTGAAATGTGCTAGTCTCACTGTGCCACTTCTCAATAAACACTATCAACACTATCCTGTGCACCTTGGTTTGTTTCATATATGTGATTTACCATAGTCCACACTATTCCATACACCCTAATCCATATCATCAAACTATGTTCTCAACTATAGTACTTGTGATTTCCTCTCCTATGTAGTTAGAAAAAGTGACCTTTCTTGCATCTAGCCATAAATCATGTCAAATCCTTCTAAAATCTATCATAATCCATTTTACTACATATATATTTTAATCCATTCATGCATGCATAAAATATTTGAAATACACATGCCTCACTATGAATACATGCTTTGAAATATGTACATGCCTCATGGTGAAATTATGTTTAAGGATGAAATGCATATGTCATTCTATAATGACATGCACTAATCTTGAAAATGCTCCAATATGTTCACATATGTTATTTTACTTGCACAGATGTTGCTTACAACACATGCATTGAAATTATTTGCATACATTACACACTCTTATGCACATGCTATATTTTACCACATGCAAGTCAAAGCATGGTTTTTGTGATTTGGCACATACACTTTTCCTAGTTTTCTACCCCAAAGTAATTGCACCTAGATTTTACCTAATCCAAAATAAATAAATGTATTGATGCTCTTGCCTCTATAGGTTGTATGTATTTCCTCAGCCATTTTGATCAATGTTGGTCCAACAACACATTCTCCATCTTTCCTAGGCTCATTTCTCTACCATGCATTATGGACTCTAAGGGTTGAGGATAAAATAAAATATTTTTACCCCCTTGCCCTATTTATTCACCCCCAATACCTAATTTCTACCAACTAATCAAATTTTTTACCCCTTCCACTTCTTTTCATCTCATTCCTTCATTTATCATCCTTTTCATATCTTTTTCTTCCATTAATCCTCATTTTTACCATTTTGCATTATTTTTCTCTTTGTTTTTTCCTTCCATAGGTTACTTATGTATTTTTTCTTGATAAAAATCTCAAGGGGGAATCATCCCTCCATCTTACTAGAATGATTTCTTCCATCCTAAAATAACTATATTTTATTTTTATTTGAAACAAAATTTCTTTTTCTAAATTTCAACACTCGTTGAACACTTCTGAAGACTGAGAGGGGGGGTGAATCAGTCTACACAAAATTTAACCCCTTCCATAACCTAAATTTTTTAGCACCACTCAAACTCCTTTAGCAGATAAAGATAGAACTTTAAGAAAAGAAGTGACAAACAATAACATAGTAATTTGAATCTTGAACACCTTCAACAAACTTTACCAATGAAAGATATAGTAGTAATTAGATAAAAAAATAGAAAGAGATAGAGAACACACATGCACAAGGAGACACTAGATTTACATTGAAAACCCAACGAGGGAAAAACCATGGTGAGAGTTAACTCACAATATAAGGCTCACTATCTTAGAGAAAGATACCAAAGGGACTTACATTGAAGTACCAAACAACTCCAAGAGAAAGATATTAAGGAATTGATGAGATTCACTATCTCAGAGCAGGATACAAAATATTTATAAGAGAATTACAAAGATTTCCAACACAACTCTTTATTGGTTGAGGTGTTCAAGCTCAATTGATCTTTCCTTTCACAATATTTAGCACTATCTCTGTTGGATATTCAATAAAAATATCACACACATTTTTTTGCACTTGTTGTTGAGGTGTTCAAGTTCAATTGATCTTTCCTTCTTATTGCATTTGAAATGATCTTGCATTTATAACCATAACAACACTTTAATTCTTCAATCCGATTGACTAGGAAGAGAATAAAAAATGAATTCAACTGGTCAACCATCAAAGAATAATGCAGTCCTATTCAAGGATAGAGAGGACTAAAAAATCTTAACACCTCTTTCAATGTGATCCAAAATGATTTACACATAGGTACACATCAACCTAAGTCAACATCAAGGAAATGTGTGGATGAGACATTGAAGCACATAAGTAGTCGGTCCATAAACACTCTTTCAATTGAATTTACTTGATGTGGTCCTAAATAGGATGGTTCATGACCCAAATATATCATGACACATCTTCCATTATTGGAAAAACCCCCAAGCACACGAACCAAGCAAAGGAACAATCCCTTTTAGTTAGATATTCAAAAATAACACAAAAATCCAACTCAAGACACAATGCACCACTAAAGCAACCAATTAACAACATGCAAATCACATAAGAATGCTCCTTGAACATAAAATATAACTTACATACTCATTTTTTATACTGCCATGCCATCAAAAACCACTCTAGACCAAATAGGTACAAAAATCTCTATTTAGGAAACACAAAATACATAATTAGATGATGTAACAATTTTAGAATAGCTTGCAGACCACTTTAGGATATGATATTGGAACTAAGACATTGCATAGATGTCATGATCATATTCATCGAGCTGTAGGAGCAGAGACCTTAATGCAAAGAAATGTGGAGCATTTCCTAGACCACTCCAGGTAGCTAGCAACACTGCCAACCTTCTGCAATTCATAGGAACCTCCTCGACAACATAGGTGACCTAAAAATATATGAGTGCAACATACACATATCACTGACATTGAATACCAAACATCAAGACTAGAAATAAAATAATGGAGGAATGTGAAGCATTATCCCATATATAATTTAATGCAACTTCCTGAATCAAAAACATTTGAGCAACTTGTAGAGACCGACACTTCCTTTCAACAACACATATATTATTAGGAACATTAGGAGAGAGCATGAGACATATTGTAAACCTTCATCAACATCTCTCCAATGTTAGCCATGCTTCTAATCCTCATTTTAATGCTTCTAATCATCATCTAAATATATTATCATGAAAAACAACTGTACTGACAGTAATGATGCATTATATGAACATCAACAATAATACTTCTTTGATAAGGTATGATAATCAACCATGAAATTCTTCAATTCTTCTTTGATAAGGCATGACATCTAACCATGAAATTATTCAACTCTTTTCTTCTTTGATAAGGCATGACATCCCACCAATGTTAGCCCAAAATGAATATAAAAAAAGACAACCAATGCCAAGGACTAACAACACATTACTTAGGTGTTGACATCAATTACAACTAATAATCAATGTTGACAACAAATTCCAGCAATATCCTTAGTGTTAACATCAATGGAAACCATTAGTATTGACATCAATAACAAAAACTGCCAACAATCTCCTCCTTTGGCATTGATGGCAACACACTGCTCACTCTCCCCCTTTGACATCAAGGACAAAGGGCCAAACACTTATGCACAAGGTAGCAAGACATTTTCTATCTTTAGGAGCAAAGAGAAAAAATGATCATCTATTGAAGCAACATCAAATGCTCCCCCTTTGATGACCAACACTACTTTTTCACACACATATACAACAACTGCACAATTTCTTCAGGACTCCTCCTTACTACTAGCTCCCCTTGAAGGGTAGAATCCATCAATCCAAGAGAAAGGATATGACATGAGTTCACCCCATGGAAAGATGCACCATCTTATGCATCTAGTTAGAGAAAGGAGGGGAAATAACCCCTAACTTCTACCTTAAGTAATCAAACATATCCTTTGAAAGAGCCTTTATAAAAATATCTAC
Source organism: Sequoia sempervirens (assembly GCA_007258455.2). Classification (NCBI taxonomy): domain Eukaryota; kingdom Viridiplantae; phylum Streptophyta; class Pinopsida; order Cupressales; family Cupressaceae; genus Sequoia; species Sequoia sempervirens. The sequence goes on along the minus strand of VDFB02257140.1, from coordinate 19,382 downwards.
AATTTGATCCTTTGTAGGCACATACTCCATTTTGACTTCATGTGCTACAAGTTTCTCTCTCAAAAAATGGTATCAGATTGAGATGTGTTTAGTCCTTGAATGCATTACCACATTCTTAGAAATGTTAATTGTACTTGTATTGTCACATAGTATAGGAATAGTGTTGTGCAATTTTGCACACACGCCCCACTTGGAGTAGGGACCCTCTTTTTGATTTCGGATGTCTCTTGGACATTTGGTCTTTATTGGATTTGTCTCTTTAAGGTCTTGAGATGTTGGTCTTGCTTGCCTTGGTCTTACCCTGAAGGTTGAACTGATTAAACTTGCTTTTTAATGGAAGTCTGGGTTTTGCCCTGGGTCCGGGATTTTTCAGTTCACCCGGATTCTTCTGGATCCTTGTCCATTGTCTAGTCGCTATCTGATTTTTCGAAGTTTGGGTTTTTGGATGAATCCAGGATTTTCTGGGTAACCCATATTTTCCTGGACTGCGTTGGAATCTCGAAAGGTGTGTTGTTCACGAAATTCATGCTCACCTGGATAGTCTGTCTGGCAGGGTTTTTTTCGGTTTTCTGTTTTAGGCTCGGGTTTCCGGATTTCGTCGATACTTCTTATCAGCCATTAATGCTTGAGGTATGTTTGCTCTAGCACAAATATGGGTGAATTTAAAGGCTTCTATTGCTCTTCATGATTTCATTATTCATTTGCCATCTGCTCTAGCGCTTGAGTTTATTCATTTTGAGCCTTATTCAGCCGATTTGGTTTGCTTGAGCGTGGATTCCTTGGACATCTGTGTTGATATTTGTGTTGCTAGAGCTCCCTGATTCAAAGTGACTTCTTTGGTCTCGAGCTTCATTCAGATTTGATCCATGGTAGGCCATTGCTGAATTTTCCTTTGTTTGCGCTTTGATCGAATCTTTCAATTGTTGGTTGGTGGTTATTTGGGTCGGCCCTTGTTTATTTTCATGACCATGTATTTATCGATTTAGGGTTTGAACTCACCCTTCCATGGGTCTTATCATCCGCACTGTGCATCCCTTCATTTATCAATCAAGTATCGGGTATACCCCTATGGCTAGGTGTTTCTGTTAGGGCCTTGCCTTGTTGGCGCGTAGTTTGCTATATTTTGTTAAGATTAGGGTTTTGATATGTTTGGCCAGATTTCTTAAATTTGGTGGAGTCTTCATGATCCTCTTGTCTTGTGCTTTGCTCGACCTTGTTCACAGCATTTGAGACCCTAGTGCACCCTAGTTTCACCATTTTGAAGGATTGAGTTTGAATTTCGAGCTTGCTTTAGCTCTCATGGCGGAAGGTTTAGCTGTAAAAAAAAAGGCATCATCATTTCGTTACAGGAATCAATCATTTGAGAGTTTTTGGAAATTAAATCCATGTGCAATCAAAATTTGGCTTGTTGGAGTTGAGTTTCTCTTCGTGGAATCCAAATAGGGAAATTTGTGTGATTACTCGGTTAATGGTCTGCGCGTCGAACGGTCGTCGGGTTTCCGAGGTGTCTGCGGAATTCTTGCACGCCCGGATTTTCCCGGATTCGTCCATTTTCCCAAAGTATGATGAACTCCCAGAATTTCAAGCTGTCTGCGAAAATCTGAGCCATCCAAATTTTTCTAGTTTTCTGCCTGGTTTCATTTCATTCTATTTTTCAAAATTCAAGAAGTGAATTAAAGGTTAGATGATAATTTCTTGTTGCTAAATGAATCAATATCATGGTAATTATGCATCACCTTTGTCCGTATTGATGATTTTTTTGATGAATGATGTCTTGGTAGTAGGAGTTCGTCTGGGTCGGACTTCTCTGAATTCTACCCCGACAAGATTTTTTCGGATTGCTTCATTTTCCCGGTTTTCAAGATTGATGATTAGTGATTGATCTTAATGATTCTATATGGTTTCAAGGCTAACCTTTGATTGAGATATGGATAATAATTGGATTCTCATGAGGCTCTTTTGTGAATGCAGGCTGAATCAAGCAAAGCAGTGGCAGGAAAAACCAAGGGAGACACAGAGGGATCTTCGATGACAGATGCACAAAGGTTAAGGCTAGATGTGAAAAGTCAGTTGCCTGACAGTAGGATAGCTTCAGTTTGGTCAGAGATCTCAAACACTAATGTAGGAGCATGGAGATATGAAGATTTCAAAGAAAGGGCAGCTCAACAAGATTTATCAGTCCTGACCAAGGGGATAGTGAAGTTTGGACTGGCTCATGTGGCTAGATTTCCTCCTGCAGTCCAATGCTACAAGCTGATATTGGAATGTGCCCGACATTATGATTTTGACACACAGAGGATTGTCAGCACTGATGGAAGGGTGTTGGAAAATTTTAATCCAGTTTCTATTGCCCAAGCATTTGATAGGTCGGACTTACCATGTGTGTGTGCCCTAGATATGGATTTGGCAAGGAATTACTATGAGGATGAGCCTACTAAAGCCCAACAGATGATCAATTCATGGTTGGAAAAGCCAAAATCCCACTTCTCCAAGTTGCCTAAGCAATTGCATAGGGTCAAGTTCAGGCAGGATATATATGATGCTATCACACTGTTGAGCAGGGTGGCCAGTTTGAAGAGTGCTGGGGTGTTGGAGAGTTGGATGGTGCATGTCATCAACAAGATGGAGCAAGGAATTAATTATCATTGGGCAGGGATTATCAGTGTAATGATTGATAGACAAATGAGAGATGTGTTGGAATCAAAGAAATTCACCATGTCATCTTATGTGGTGTATGTACTTGCTAGATTTTATCCATACAGGGGATTGAATCCAAAAGGAACATTCGGATGGGATGTCATTTACGAGGTGTACCCTGAGTTGCACCTAGGGAACCAAAACTATAGAAGAGAAAATGATGCATTTACTATGCATATCACTAGGTTGCTTCAAAATGCAGAACATGTAAGAATCTCTGATGGAGCCAAGGAGCTAATCGAGAAATATGGAGCTTGGTTTATACAATTCCCTACCTTCTCCTACATCAGGATTGATGGATGTCTGACTGCTCCATATAGATTGCCTAGATATCCTACTGACCATGTCATACTTTTGGAGGTTACTCGGTAGATATGTGATTTTGATGCCATTGTTAAAAGAGAAAAGCATAAAACAAGATTTGGTGGGGGATTTTCCTTTGAAGATTGGTATAGTTGAGGTTTTCCCTTCAATTTAGTCGGCTCATGCATCAGGAGTGGAATTGAGTACTTATGGGTTCTCTTTCCATTCTAAGAGGACAAAATTTGATATTACTGGTGAAGCCCAGAAGAAAGCCACCAAAGAATATCACCATAAGGATGATCTGGAGGACTACTGGGCAAACAACAAGGATGACTTTGAGGTAAGGAAGAAAATATATTCTAGGCTTCTAGCTGATGTAATCCGAATGTACAATGTCAAGTTAATTCCTGATCAGTTGGAAGATGATGGAAATTTAGTCCAGGATCATGCATATGAGTCAGTTAAGGATAGACCTATTGGAGAAATAAATTGGTTAGAAAAGGAAATAACTGAATTGGAGGAGTTAATGGCTCCTATTATGAAATCTACCAAGTCTTGGCTAAAGCATAAAGTATGGGAGTTGGAAAGAGAGAAGGTACCCTGTACCTTCAATTTGATGGGAAATTTGAATGCCCATTCCACTTCAGAGGAGTCCGGTGAAGATGATTCTGCAGGCACAGCTAAGGTGAGCTCACCTTTCAAGATTAAAATCAGAGGCCCTAAGGAGAGTGAGCCAGAAAAGAAAAGAAAACCTAGGGGAAAGAAGAGAAGCCATACTGTAAAAATAGGAAAGTCTTCTTAAGAGGGGGAACTTGAGGAAGCAAAGAAAGAAGATGCTCCTCCACAGCCAAAAAGGGCAAGGACAACCAGGGTTTCTAAGAAGAAAGGTCAGGAAGCTCCTAAGGATAAGGTGGATCCTCATGTGATTGATGTGGAGAGTTCAGGAGAGAAAACCCGAGTTTACTCGAGAAGATCCATAACTCCGTCTCCCAAGGAGACCATGCAAAAAATAGATCCTCTTCCAATGGCAGCCATTGCAGAACAACAGAAAGATACCTCTCCTCCATCAAATATGCCTGAGCAGACAACTCATGAAGAGAAAGAGACTAGTGAGGAGGCAGAACCATTTAAGGAGGGAGAACTCTATGGCGCAACTGCTAAGATTGAGGTGGAAGATGTAGAAGTGCATCCTTCTCCATTGGTGCAATATGAGGATTCTCCTGTGAGTAGTAAAGATAACAGATCCCCTGAGAAGGAGGATGTTCATGCTAGGACTCCATCACCCCTGCAAGAAGAGGAACCGGAACTGGAAAGCAAAGGTGATCAATCTCCTAAAAAAGAAAAGGATGAGATGTTGGATCAGCATGAAGAGGTCAAGAAGGATGAAATCCGGGTGGATCTTGCTATTCCAGATTGGCTAGATAAGGAGATTAGAAGAAAGCAGGTCATTGTTGAGGACACTCCTCTCAACTGGGATGAGATGTTGGCTAAGATTGGAAAGGGTAAGAAGAAGAAGATAGCCAAAGTGGTTTCAAAGATTGAAAGAGATGAGGATAGTAACAGGGTTATTCATATTGCTACCCCTGTAGCTGATAAAAGTAGAGATGAGGTCACCGAGAAGGATTATAATGTACAGACTATCAATCTTGGGCTTGATTCTATGGAACAAGACATTGAAGAATATGAGGGATCTAGTGCAGTAATCATTGGTAGACTGAGGAAGGAAACACAATCCAAACATGAGCTAAAGAAGGAAAATGAAAGGCTAAGGAAATGTCTAGAAGACTTAATGAAGCCTTTGTAGTCTTTTCACCCATCCTCTTCTGCTACTGCTGGTTTCTTGCCAAAGGAGACCATCTATGAAATAGAAAAGATGAAAGCTTCTACCATGGCTACAATAGATTGGTTGAAGGAGGTACAGACTAAAGGAGATGATGCAATAAAGGAAATCCTTTCAACTGGAAAAGATGCAATAAGAGCTAAGGATTTATTAGATCATGTTTTATCTCAGGACAAGGAGGATGCTGATCTTTTATTGTAGAAAACTAAAGCAATCATGGAGTATGGTAAGGATTAAGCTGGTTACTGATAGAATCCTTCCTTCATCTAGGGTTAATGAGCCTTGGGAGTGGTTTGAAGCCTTGAAAATCTGACAGAAAGCCATCAAGAAGATTTATAAACAGAAGAAGCAGATGGATGGTGATTTAACCAATGTTTATAATGGATGCATTGCTTTCTTTGAAATAATGACTGGCAGGAGGAAGATCGCTCCTAAATATCTAAGTTTGGAGCAATTAAGGGAATGGTGGCATGATGTCTATGCCCCTGATGTTGAAAACTCTGTGATAGGGCACCAGTTGGATGATGCAGCTACTTATCTGGCTATGGTGGATAAGTACTTGGCATATAAGGGTGATTGGGATGCAACAGTTAAGCGGTCAAAGGAAGAAATTGGATCAATTGAATGTCGGCTCAGAATCCTACCCTTGCCACCTATTGCTGAGTTGGATAAACTATTTTTGAAGGTTCATGAATCGTTGGATCAGAACAAGGATAAGGGAGGCGACAATTAATGTCAACTTGGAGATTTGTGCTTCCCTATTATTATAGGGCATCTGTTGATCTGAGCTGCATTGGGGAATGTGTTTTGGCTGACCTTGATGATGTATCGACATTTAATGTGTGCCTTATTTTGAAATTCCTGAGGCTGACTTGTTTTGGCTATTTTGTAAATGTTTGGTTGGGCCGACATGTTTGAGGATTCTCTATAAATGGTATCTGTGCCTCATTTGTAAGGGGTTAGTTAGACCGATGATAGAGACAATCTAGATTAAGGAAGAATATGAGGGATCAATCTGATTTGGATCAATGCTATTGGCTAGAGACAAATGGATGAAGCACTATTGGAATTCAAAACCAATTAGCCCAAAGTGAGCCATTTGATCTACCACCTCATCAAGAGATCAATGAATGACATTCAAAATTGATAAAAAAGCACATGATAGCCATTTCATTCTAAAACCAATGGGAATTAATGATCTACTCTCTGCAAGTGTGATCAAATTGATCTGTGCATGTGGAGACTTAATTTTCGGTAATCATGAAGTATGATATGTATATTTCCATGCACTTGGGAAATAAATGGTGACAATACACATGGCAACAAATTTCCCAGTTTGCACGTGTGTTTTCATTGAGCATTGATGATTGCTATGATCACATTGTTCAATAAATAGAAGTTGAGAGTTGCTATTTTCACCATTGCAATGAGTTGTTAAGTCATTTGTTCCAGTGCAAAGATCTAAGGTTATGAGTGTAGATTTTTCTAGTGGTAGGATGAACAGGTCTGGTGCTTCATTTGTTCTAGTGTGGAGGTCTTCTTGACTCAATTTGCAAAAGTCCCATGGTGAGGATCCGAAGCAAGGAAAAAGCACTCATAAGGATATCCATGGAAAGGGATTTGCACCTGTCATTACCAGATGTAGCCACTGATTAAAGGGTCAAGCTACAAGCTCAGAGGCAATGGGAGAAAAAGTAGAAGAATCTGTTGGGCCCTCCAGTAAAATTCAGCAAAAAAATTGATATGTTCGTGACTCTTTCAGATGAAAAAACTCACACATTGACATCACAGACAACTTGTTTGAAACTAAAATAGAGACAAATTCTGGCTATCGCTAGTATCTCGCGACTTTGGGCCGAGTTCCATCCCCTAGAGCGGAGGTATTGTCTGTCCTACCTTTAGTTGTCAAGACTCCCAACGGGCGAGATGGTGTTGTGCTAAAACAAGACAAGAACAAAGAGGGGGTTGAAGTGTAATCTCCACCTCTTACGATGACGCAAAGTGGGAACATGTACCGAGGATTTTGTGTTGGTAGTAATACGTCTTCTGGTTGCTGAAAAGGTGGTGTGTGGAATGAAATTTTTGTGTTTTTTGATAACTTTTGTGGCGGTTGCTTTCTCTCTATGTGCGTGGCTGGTAATTTTTGAGGTGCTAGATGCTGATTGTATGCTCTCGTGGAAATGTGAACATTAGATGTGTCACCTACCTAGTAGTTGAGGGAATTTTTGGTGACACTTTACTTTTCCCTCTTTGGTGGCTATTGCAATTGTGGTCTCCCCATTTCAACGTGCTACTACAAAATCAACATGTGGGGGATTTTGAAATGCAGTTGAAATTTGAAATGAAATGAAATTTTGTAATGTGGTATGCATTTTGAGCAGAATCTTGTTTGCTCCATTACACTATTGTTACCATATTTTCACCTACAGGTTCAATCAAGTAGAACCCTTTAAAATTTCATGCAAATGGTACAATTTGAACCTCCCTATGTTGCATTCAATTATACAAATGAAATAACCTTAAAATATTGCAGCGAGAATTTAAAATCATTACATTTATATAAATGTATGAAACATAGAAAGATTTTTCACATCTTTTATGAGAAAAGTTATTTTATTGAGAGAAATATTCATTTAACTCACACAAGCCGTGAGTTTAACTGTTACTAGCTTATTCAATGTAAATCAAAATTAACATGTACATGAATAAGTAAATGAATATAAAAGTATAGCATATAGGGAGGGTAACTAGTTATTGCCTGTGAATGACTGGTTATCTATCGAGTCTTCTTGGCTGGCTGTCGTCTAGTTGTCTTGTCCTTCCTAGCTCCTTTATTCTTGTTTCCTACAATGAGTCAAAGAAAAGTGTTAGAGAAATGCTCTAAGAAATGACTGATTACATACCATATATGATTATTTACCTATACATGCATAAATTGATCCAATCTGCATTAAATAAACTATTATATCCTGAATTTCCTAGGGAAAACATTGAAGCCATCAAAATAGGACATCAAAATACACATTTTTCCTAACTTGTTTGATTCATGTGCAGATATAGGTGTATTTATGATTTTGATCTAATCTATCAAATTAAACATGTGGGTTAAAATGTGGCTCCCATGAGGGTTGAGCTCAACATGTTATCAAATTTTTTTTCTTGCAAGGCATTGAACTCAATTAATCACCTCATGATTTACTTGAATAACCATACATCACCTATGGCAGTATCTTTCTGATTACTGTCATAGAGGGCATATCATTAAACAAGCAGATCATGGGTGGTCAGTTCAATTAATTCAAATGCAATCATAAGACATTATGAAGTAATGAGTTATAAATGCTTCAGAACAACAATAATTTCATGACATTACATTTGCACAGGTGGTTTATCAAGAGATACATTTATGGTTGTTTGTTTCCTATGATAAAGATTGGTTCAAAGACTTCATCACAGTGAATAAAAGGTTATTCATATTAATTTACTTACAAAAAGGAATAGGCTTATCCAGGATTATCATTATGTGGAAATTAGTCAAAGAGTTCATATAACTTTAAAAAATAAATAAAGGGTAGCACTTAATGCTTCTGTAGTATATACCCATATCATAACTTTGATCAAAATCTAGTAGCAAAAAAGATTGATAAGTAATGAATGATAGTTTTGGTTCAATGGACAGTTGCAGGCATATTATAAAAGACAAATTACATGAATGGAACAACACTCTAAAGGAAGAAGTCATAAACAAAAGGACTGGTTGTTTTTACATCAATTCCTTTGTTGCTAGAGGTCTTTCGGCTACTAACTTTGAGGGAATTCAATTTTTTGGTCAAAGACAAGAAGATACCCTTGTAATTAATACCTCATGGGCTGCAAAGTCCTAGATATGCAAAGTTATAGCAATAAAGTACAACATCCCTGACATATATGTATGCAAAGTATGGGATTACAAACAAGACACATAAGTTGTTTATCAAAATCCCTAAAAGAGATGTAATCTCATGGAATGCCATGATTGTAGGATTTGCACAAAATGGATTTTTTTTTAAAAGATGCTCTCAAAAATCTTTGAATTAATTAAGCACTTTAGAACATATCCTGACTTTTTTAAGCCTTGCTTGTGTCTTATTTGCATACATCAACAACTGTAATAAGGGGGTGTCATAAGTTTCATAAAGATAATGATATGCTATAGGAAATATTTAGTGAACTTTATAGTGGAATATAAGGCACAAGGTAGGACAGTTAACAAGAAGGCAGAGTTTGTGGATAATGTATAGCCAAAAGATATAAAAAAAGCAAAAAACCTTGAATCAAGATGCTATCTTCATGGGGTAATAGGATATACATAAATTTACTGTTGAAATTCTGGACATATGCTAGTCATATTGTTCTCGTCTTGTTTGAATGTTGGCATTTGTCACTACTGTGATTGGAATGATGAATATGATGGCAAAGTGAAGTGTTCAAGTACTTGTTGGGAGGCCGGTAAAGTAACAAGAGAGAAACTTGAAAAAAGGTTAGCAACATTCAAAGAAGGATTTTCAATTCAAAATGGCAAAGTGAGAATGCCCATATGTTAAATGGAAAGCCATGCATAAAACAAAATACAACCATGGCCATGAAGAGTTAAGATAGCTAGAAAGAGACAAGTTTTGATAACCCATAAACATCTTTTAATACCTATGGGACCAAAATAGTTGTAGCAAAGAATAAAAATTAAGGTTTGGAGGTAGAGAACTCAAACTTGAGAGTGTATGCAAAATGAGGTTGAGGGTAGTACCGGCCAATCATAGGACCAATGTTGAGGATACTAAAACTCCCAGGGGTAGGCACATTATTCCCATCGTATCAACCAAAGTCTTTCTCTTATTTGAAGGTCGTTTTCTTCACACTATGCTCAAGGTTAGAGGAGGGGATCCGCGAACAATAGGATTCATGATCCTGTGACATAGGAGACATTCAATGTTTTTGTCAAATCAAATACAAAGCAATAGTTTGGAGGTAGCCTGAATAAAAATAAAATGTAATGGAAACTTCAACTTGTGTATGGTAGAACCTTCAAGTCTAGCAGAGAACATAGGGTGAAACTTTCAACAAAGAGAAGGAACTCGACCTGTAAGTAGCAAAAAAAAGAAAATTCCAAGAAAACACAACCATTTGAATGTAGAAAAAGTAGAATCTAAAAGCTCTTACAACATTTGGCGGTGGCCAGTTCTTATTATAAATGGCTTCATACTTAGAAATGTTGAGTTTTTCTACAGGAGATACTGTATTTTCTTCAATAAAATATAAAATGAAGAAATAATAATTTTTTTTCTTAAAACAGAGGCTTACATGAATCATCCTGTGTCCTCTCATGGAGAATGTATATAGAAATATGAAGAATCCATGTGGAAGACCCTCAGTCAAACCTCAGGGTAGTGCTTCTTCAAACCCTATGTCAGCCAGTTCTAGCTTCTTCGAGAAGTCTTAAAGAGCAAATGAAATAATGTGTCATGCTTTTTTTTTTTTTGCATTTAGGGTTTGATACCCTAAGTTACAAATGTCGATAACTTTATGGTATTTTTTTTTCCTTAAGTTTTTGTAAAACAAGTGCCAAATAAAATATGCTCGTGGACTAGGAATAATGTTTATGCCTTAGAAAATTTTCCACATGATGGAGCCCTCGAGTCTTTGAAGGAGTCAATTAATAATTTTGCATTTTTTTAAAAATGTAAAGTATTTTAGTTAAGTGATGTTTATAAATCACTTAATCTAAAAATACTATTTTCAAATGAAAAATAAGTGTAGTCATTAAAGACTTTTCTTTCAATGCATGCCAAGAAAAGAAAGGAAACATGGATATGTTTGCATTTATGTTAGGCCAAGCATATAGGGAAATTATTTGCAGTTTGCAGACATAGGGAGAACATATTGGAGTTTTTAACCTCTTTGTTGGAAGGTTGGAGAGTTTTTAGGCCACTTTCATGTACCTTTATGATTGATTTGGTCAAAGTTGACCTTTTCAAACATATGGAGGCTCTTTTGATAAAGGTTCAGTTACTATTTTTAGGGATTTTTGAAGGCTTACGAAAATGAAACTTCTAGATGCTATTTTGGTGGATTTGGTTGGAAGTTGAGATATATTCTCATTTTACTCTTTTGGATAGGAAGTTCTTACTTGATACTTTTCTGTCTTGTGGCTTTTGGAGTCCTTTGCAGAAGAGAATTTACGTTTTTTAGCTCATGACAAGCATGTATATCAGTGTTTCACCTTTGAAATCAATGAGTATAAGCACTTTACCTTTTCAATCTCTCTGTTAAATGTGTGCATTTATATAATTGATGAAACTACTTGTGAAACTGTTTGATTCCTTGTAGTTTTGTCTTATTCTAGCACCATTCTGCAAAGCAATATATATTTTTGCAGGTTGTGAGATGTGTTTAAAATGCAACATTATCTAGTTGTGAAGTCTTTCTTCCTTCTAGGAGTGTAGCCATATGAACCTTTTCATAAAATGTTTATGCAGCAAACTTATGTGACTGAGTTGTGTATGAAAAATCTTTTTTCATTGACTGAAATTGTGTGTGCGAATTGTGTTATATGTCTTCTTAGTAAATTTGGTGTATCACCATAGAGTTAGGTTTCATTTCAAGCTTTCCTTCTCCCTTTTCCTTATCAAATTAATAGTTTAGGTGATATCCATAGGAAGCCGACCTTTCTTCGGAGGTTTGGTCTTATCTAAGTATTCATACTTTTGAGATCATTCCCATGTTACACTGGATTGTTGAATTCCACATTCAACAGGGTGCAAAATCCATGTGATAACAACTATAAAAGGGAATTCAAGGCTCTTTTGTAGGTGTTCTAGTCTTTAGAGCCTTTAGGTCTAATGTGCGAAAAGGGTAGAGATTAGAAGAATACCGGAAAATAGATTGGTCGAATTGTATTGGTCTTTGAACTATGCATATGAAAATCTTAAATAGTTTTGAAGAAATTATTGATATTGAAATAGATTTCATGCATAATTCATGTAATCTTCTTTGTACATCTCTTGCAAATTTTGAATATAATATCAAGTATATTTTGTTCATCTTCAAATGCTTCATTTGAATGTATGTCTTTATTTCTGCTTTGGTTCAAAGAATCAATTAAATGCTTAAATGAGGTCATGAATTTGTGAGAGTTTATAGAGGATTTGGTAAGAAGTGATGTGTTATGTGTAGTGAGTTTTCATAATGAAAGGCCTTATGAAAATAGTCTAGAATTATCAAATTTAAAGAATTTCTATATGACTGATTGTAAGATGCATGACTCCATCCCCCAATTGATGAAGACACTAGTCTATTTGTTATGGTATTTTCCATTTAAATGATGATGATAGTAGATCAGGCTGTGGAATCAGGGTTAGAATTCATTTTTTTTAAAATTCATTTACTATGAGGCATGTATGTGAGATATTCCCCTTGTTCTTGGTGAATTGATAGTTATTTTCTTAAAGATTAGCCAACCTTTGAGTGAATTACGTTATTTACCCTTGATAGGAACCAATCTATGATTTGCAATGTCATTCATTGAGATAGTCAAATGAAATGTTGAAAGGAACACCCTCCTAGGTTCCACATAGCCTAAAGTGTAGAAGATTCGGTCTTCGACTGAATCTTGTCAGTTGGCCATTCATTTTAAGGGTCTTAAGTATAGGAGTTGGCTACTCTTTAGAGATTACTTAAGTGTAATGGAAAAACACCAAAAAAATGGAAAATCTGATGGGGAAATTCTCATTCTCAAAACAAAGATAAAATTTAGAGTCAAGTGATGAAGTGAATCTGAACGTCTTGTTCAAATGTTGAAAAATTCTTGAACTTGGTAGACAATTGGAGTGTAGCAATGATTGAAGGATCCAAACGTGACTCTGTTGTGGAAGATAGCCCAGAACATGTATGATTTCTAAAGAAACTTAATCTCATTTGTAGTTTAGTCCTTTGTAAAGGAGGTGGTGACTTTGACTCAAAGAGCTTAACAAAGCATACACCGATTGGTTGGATCTGTAGGTTAAAAGACAAAGGATAGTTAGTCATTGCAAATTACTAGGTACTTTCATAGAATTTGAAGAAATCAGAGCATATTATGGGTAAATCAAGATAAATTTCCCATGTTTGAGATGTAAATGATTCCCTAATAGGTGAATTAGCACTATATGAGGGAATCGTAGTAAGAATTTAGCATGCCTTTGTGTATGAGTTGAAATTTATGCATTATGATAAAAGAAGCATGTTAAATTATTAGATCTTAGGTAGCATTTGTGAGGAATATACATGCTAAGAGCCTTAGGATCATATCTGTAAAAGGAATTGATGTAATATTGTATAACGAATAGTATATTCTAAATTCCTTTTCAAGAATTAAAGGTTAATTGTCAGTTTATACCAATTGGTGTAAATATGGACAAAAGCATACAAGGTGAACAATCCTTGTCCCACCAGGGCAGTTTCAGTACTGATAGGTACAGGTCCCTCAAATTTGACAATATTTTTGGATATCCAAATATTGTACCACCCAAGGTTAGGGATAAAATACCAAAATTCAGTGGTGACAAGTCAGAATCAACAAGAAAGCATGTGCAAGAATTTGATGATGTGATGGGTGACTATGAAATAGATTCTATAGATGTGGTTATGAAGTTATTTGTTCAATCACTGAAAGGAGATGTAAGAGACTGGTTCTCTTTTTTTCCAGTGTCTTTGGTACATTTTTGGAATGAACTTAAGGAAGTTTTCATACAAGAGTTTGGTGAAAGGATAAATCCAAGTGTTGCAAGGAAGAACTTCATGGAGATTTCCAGGGATAAGGAAGAATTGATCCCTACCTTCAACCTTAGATTTGTAAAGGTTATAAGGGAAATCCCTGAACATATGAGACCAAATGATGTTGAATGTTTAGTTGTATATTTGGGAGCATTTGATAGTAAGATGAGCTTCTTATTAAGGGATAGAGAGTCTACTACCTTACCACAAGCCTACCAAGAGGCTATGAATATTGAAAACAATTTGAAGTACTCAATCATGAAGGGACCTGTGATTGCTAGCATGGGTAGCTCTAATAGAATTCAAGATATTGAGCCAAACCAATAAGGAAATAAAAGTGTTTGTCAAGAAAAGGATCCCATAGATGTTACATTTGCATTACTCCCACGAGATGCAGAACATGAGAAAGCATCAACCTCACATCAACCAAGGTCAAGAAGGGTTGAATTAATTTTCTCTATTAGGAAGTTGTATGAAATGAAGAGACATGCAAATGAGTCACCATATGAATTGTTTTCGAGATTCTTGGATGTTATAATGGAGATACCCAAGATTTTTAGGCCTAATGATTTAATGTGCATTAATTTGTTTTGTGAATCCTACAAATCAGGAGCAAGCCAATGACCTAAGAATCTGAAGCCTCATAGCCTTGATCAAGTAGTGGATTGGATAAAAATTGTGGAAGATATTGAGCATAGTTATATTCCCTTAGTTGTTTCCCAAAACGGGGGTAATAATTGCCATAGTGAGGAGAACCAAAGGAAAATATTGATAGATCAAGGAGAAGTATCAAAATCTGAACATCTAACTATTGAATGTTGTCATTTTACAAGCAACATAGAAGAAGATTCATGTAATGGTGATGAGGATGAAGATATAGGGTGTGAAGACAAGGAAATAGTGTCTAATTATCTTCCTTGGGATGTCATAGGCTACGAGAAAAAACAAGAGGTACATAGTGAAACCTCACAAATTGATTTAGTCAGGAGTAATGATGCATCAATCAGTGATGGGAATGCAGCTGGTCTTAATTATATAGCACAAATGAGGAATCAAAGGGATGAGGTCGAACTTGGTCAATCCTCTATTGAGTATGACTCTTCTTATGAAGTGGAGATGGAGTCTCTTGCTTCTAGTAGGGGATATGTTAATAGACTTGAGGGGGTGTGTTTTCTTGGTAGTGAACAATTATCTTCACGTGAAGAATTTTTTTAATGTGGATCAATTGTTATGAGTGCAAATGATGAAGAGGATATTGAAATTGATTCTCTTTGTTCTTCAAGTGATTACATTGATTTTGAATGCACTAATGATCAAAATTATTAGGATCCTGACACTGAGGAAGATGAGGTACATGTGAATATCATGAAGGTATGGAAAAATCCTTTATTTGATGAACCTACATTGGACAGTGAGGTCATAAATGATGATTCCTATTGGTGTAGAAGCAATCCTATTTTTGAAGAAAATCCAGATGAGTACCTAGCAAGTACTACTAGTGAATGTGTTGTGGATGGTACAAATAAGAATTAAGCTAGTGTTGGGGTAGGTAATTTTTCCTTTGAAGATGTCAACCTTGACTTTATAGTTTCCCAATTGAATGAAAGATGTGATGACACAAGCACTAATGAATTGGTTTACCAACATGTGATTGAACAAATTGTACATGACAAGCATCAAGAGAATGAGTCAGACTCACTGACATATAAATGTGACAATGGCTCACATGATAAACAAGTTCAGGATGGCGATGACAGTTTTGAATGTAGTATTACTATCAAAGGGGATATAAATGATTATGTTGATTTCCCTATGGTAATTGGCCATGTACTTGAAAAGATGGTTGAAGTATCAACCACTCGGGTTCCATATGTTGATATGTGCCTCAACATTAAAGGAGGTCCATTCTTGGATGACTAAAAGGAAAACTAGGATGAATACATTAATGCTCAGGGAACATTTTATGCTGAGGAGAAGGATTTATTTGATGATTCTACATGATATGTTAATATTGCAAGATTATTTGATCCCTGTGAAGGACTGTTCAAAGATATGGACAACCAAAGGAATGATGTTGGTCAGTATGAAGCTGCATTGCAATTTTTTGTAGCTGCACCCTACCTTATGAGTCTTATTATGGAACTTCTTTCATTCCCTTAGGACAACACTTGTGATAAGAAGATGGAAGGTATGCCTCATTCTATGTTTCTTTTCCTTGATTTTGTAAAAGATTGGCTAAGTGTAAGCCAAAGTGTCTATGAAGTTTTCAAATTTGATGAACAAATGGGATGTGATTCCACACTTCATGACTGTGTAGAATATGATGGTTTTTCTTTCTCATTTCAATTTGATGAGCCTATGGTGGAGAAGGTGAATGAATGGGGTAGCATTGCATTAATAAATGGCCCGATCATGATCATGTTAATTGTTAAGAATTGCACAACGTTCATGTGGACCCACTGCCAACAAAATAGGACAAATTCTTTCCAAGAGGAAAGAACTGTCCTTGAATTTTGGGGGAGACCCTGAGCCTCCAGTTTATGGATTGAATCCAAGTGTTTAAAAGTGGGTTCTCGTGGAAATGAACTACAATGTATATTCTATGAATAGTGTACATAGGTTGGTCCAGTGTGTTTGGTTTCTATTGTATCCACTTGCCTTGTCCAGGTAGGCTCCTAGGTTTTGGTCTTCTACCCTGGTTTGCTTCAACCTGAGATCTAGATTCTCACTATACCCACTGGGGGTATACATCCCCGAGCATGAGCCACTAGTGGAGCTTTCCAAAACAATTATAATTCGTGGGGATCCCATGGATTTAATTAGCACTTTAAACCATCATCCCCATGTTTGGATAGGATTTTTCCTTTGAAAAACCCTCAGTTCTAATTTCATGATGACTTTCCTTTCCAGTCTCCCATTCTTTAAGTCATCACTTGAACCATCATATGCATCCATCCAGTGGCCCTTGTGGCTTACAACAAGGGTCACCCTATTGGCCATCAAATTTAATGTTTTCCTAAGGTTGGGTTTTAATATTTCCCAAATGAATTAAGATTTAGTCATTCATCTACAAGGGTCAAATCACCATCATCCTAACAATGGCCCCTTATTTAATGTTAACCTTATCATGTGCATAGGTTTTGATACTCGAGACCATAGGAAAGGATCCTGGATGTAACCCACAAGTTCACAGATGTAAAATTCCAGCCAGTTATGCAGTGTGAGGACAATGATATGAAGACAAGTGTCCTTATATGGACGTGGGGCCCATTCTCCATTATCAGGCTTAACATCCGTGGTTCTAAACTAATGAAAAAGATTAAACATTGGGAACAATCTCCATTGTTCCCCACTAGCTTGTAGGGAAAAAGTGAATGCTTGTTAAAGGCTGGGAGATCAATGAGATCCTGACATGTGGATTAATCCACCAAGTCATGAGATGGGAAAAACCTACCAATAGAGGAGTTACCATCTGATTTGGATCAATGTTATTGGCTAGAGACAAATGGATGAAGTATTGTTCAAATTCAAATCTAGTCAACCCAAAGTGAGTTGTTTGATTTATCACCTCATCAAGAGATCAATGGTTGACACTCAAAATTGATAAACAAGCACGTGATAGTCATTTCATTTTGCAACCGGTGGATATTAATGATCTAATCTCTGCAAGCATGATAAAATTGATCTTTGTGTGTGTGGAGACTTAATTTCAGATAATCATGAAGTATGATATGCATATTTCCATGCACTTGGGAAATAAATAGTGACAATAAGCATGCCAATGAATTTACCAATTTGCGCATGTGTTTTCATTGAGCATTGATGATTGCTATCATCACATTGTTCAATAAATACACATTGAGAGTTGTTATTTTTCCTATCGCAATTAGTTGTCAAGTCTTTTGAGTTCATGTAGAGAGAAAAGGTTACAAGTGTAGATATTTTTAATGGCAGGATGAACAAGATTGGTGCTTCATTTGTTCTAGTGTAGAGGTCTTCTTGACTCAATTTACAGAGGTTCCATGGTGAAGACATGGAGCAAGGACAAAGCACTCATAAGGACATCCATGGCAAGGGATTTGCACTTGTCATTACTAGATGTAGCCACCAACTGAAGGGTCAAGTTGTGAGCTCGGAGGCAATGCGAGCAAAAGGAGAAGAATCTGTTGGGCCCTCCAGTAGAATTTAGAGGAAAATTCGATATGGTCATGGTTCTTTTAGATGGAAAAACTCACCCATTGACATCGGGGACAGTTCATCTGAAACTAAAATGGAGACAGAACAAACTCAGCTACTACTAGTATCTCATGACTCTAGGCCGGTTCCATCCCCTCATTAGAGATATTTGTATCCACACTGTTATCAAGACTCCTAGCGAGCGAGATGGTGTTGTGCTGAAATGGGACAAGGATGAAGAGGGGGTTGAAGTATCTTCTCCACCTCTTGTGATGATGTGAAGTGGGTGTGTATATCGTGTATTATGTGTTGTTGGTAATAATTCTTCTGGTTTCTAAAAATTTGGTGTGTGGACTGAAAACTTTGTGTTGTTTCATATTTTGTGAGGGTGGTTGTTTTTTCTCTGTGTGCATGGCTGGTTATTTTTGAGGTGTTGGATGTTGACTATGTGCTCGCACGACAATGTGAATGTCAAATTTTTTGTTTACCTAGGAGTTGAGGGACATTTTGGTGCCACTTTACTTTTCCCTATTTGGTGGTTGTTGCAATTGTGGATTCCCCATTTCAATGTGTTAGTGCAGAATCAACATGTGGGGAATTTTGAAATACAGTGAAATTTCAGGCCAAAATGAGAATTTTGTAATGTGATATGCATTTCCAACTAGAATATTATCTACTCCCTTACATTGAAAAGGGAATTAGGAACATAACAAATTTGTGGGGTTCTAATTTTTTTGAGAAGGTCTTTAGGTCCAATATACGAAAAAGGGTAGAAATTAGAAGAATACAAGTAAATGGAATAACTAAATTGTCTTGGTCTTTGAACTGTGCATATGAAAATATTAAATAGTTTTGTAGAAATTACTAATATCAAAATAGATTACATGCATAATTCATATACTCTTCTTTGTACTTCATCTTGCAAATTTTGAATACAATATCAAGTATATTTTCTTCATATTCAAATGCTTTGTTTGAATGCATGCCTTTTATTTCTACTTTGGTTCAAAGAATTGATTAAATGCTTAAATGATGTCATGGATTTGTGAGAATTTATAGAATATTTTTTAGGAAGTGATGTGTTATGCTCAATGATTTTTCATAATGCAAGGCCTTATGAAAATAGTCCAGAATTGTTAGTTTTAAATAATTTCGATATGACTGATTGTAAGATGCATGAATCCATTGCCCAATAGATGAAGACACTAGTCTAGATTTGTTATGGTATTTGTCACTTGAATGATAATGATAGTATATTAGGCTGTGGACTTAGGGTTAGAATGAAAATTTCTTAAAATTCATTTATTATAAGGCATGTATGTGAGATATTTTCCTCTTCCTGGTAAATTGATAGTCATTTGCTTAAAGATTAGCCAACCTTTGAGTGAATTACATTTTTTACCCTTGATAGGAACTGATCTATGATTTGCTATGTCATTCATTGAAACAATCAAATGGAATGTTGTTAGGAACACCCTCCTAGGTCCCACACAGCCTAAAGTCTAGAAGAATTTAGTCTTCGGTAAGATCTTATTGGTTAATACATTCATTTCAAAGGGTCTTGAGTATAGGAGTTGGT